>JAVQJD010099019.1:0-31510 GCA_036023655.1 Nannoperca australis | reverse complement strand
GTGTGTGTGTGTGTGTGTGTGTGTGTGTGTGTGTGTGTGTGTGTGTGTGTGTGTGTGTGTGTGTGTGTGTGTGTGCGTGTGCGTGTGCGTGTGTGCGTGCGTGCGTGCACTTCTTTCACCAGGTTCTGTCAGAGACGTCATCCTCCAAAGTAGGCAGTTATCGCCTCTTCTCACTCTGCTCACGTCAGTCCCCTGAGATGAAACAAAGTGGATTAGGTAGGTGTCATAATGCCCCATTTCCATGGCAACCATGTGTATAGATGGTGTGAAATGGCTCAGAGTATATAGTGGGAAGGACGGGCGGGACAGGTTTCATTAGATGACTTTTGGTCTGGGAGGATATTATCATTACAGGGAATAATGTTGTCACTGTGTGTTGAAATGCATGCAGGCACCTGTTCTTTACGTCATTTCTCCAGATGGAAATATAAATATGCATTTGCTTGTTTTTGAAGAAAACTAGTCTCCACATATGATACTGACTATTTCTAAAATGGTAGGTACATTTAATGCCTGTTTTGGGATCTAAATCAGTCCTCAAATGTTCTAACAATCTAACAATATTCCAGTTTTGTAATTCAGAATTTAAAGGCAGCACCTGCCTTTTCCAGTTTCCAGGACTGTGATTATCGTGATGTCTGAGTTGATTCCAACACTTTAAATCTTTGTCTGTAAGATGAGTCCATTGGTTTTAAAATGGTCTCAACGTACAGTTGTTTTGCACCAAGAAGTTAATCAGTAACTGTAACCTTTATGCAGCACCATACAAAATATTATCAACTCCTGTTTCCATCACAGTGAGCCTCAGATCCTTTCCCCCTTCAATGTAATCCTGAATGTAGTGGCTGTTAAAGAAAAATCCACCCCAAGTTGCATTTAGTCAGTTTTGTAGTTTGGTGGTTAGTTTTTCTTATCACAGTCATGCGATGTGTTGAATTATCTCAAGCACATATACATTCGTGCAGTCTCAGCTGTCCAAAACATCAGAAATAAACCTCACGTTCGGATCTTAGTCCCTCAGCATTAAACAGCCACTTCTCTTTGGAGCTGCCATGTTGCGCTGTTGTTCAACAGTCCTACAGGAACACATCTTTCAGAGAATAGTCATCATTTTGCTGCTTTTACCTTAAACTATTTTCTGTTTCTGTGCTATTCTCTTTGCGCTCTCTCAAATCGCACTAAATGCATTGAATGTGTCACAAACTCGTAAGAAAAACTGAAAGGATTTTAGGGTGGATTTTTCCTTTTGAGCCCCATACCCTGATATAATGGCTAAACTTTTAAACCTTTCTGCAGCCTCTTGTGAGGAGTGTGGAGATGGACGCATGGTCTCCTCTGGGTCCTTGTGTGTCTGTCTTTTTTTCTCTGTGTTTCTCTCTGCTGTTCTCTCTTTCTCTGTCTCTCTCTCTGTATACTTATTTGAGTAACAGCATGATATGTAGCAGTGACTAACCCGGCCCCCCCGCCCCCTCGCAGGCTCTCAGTGCGCCGGGCTCTTCAGCACCACCGTCCTAGGTGGGTCCTCTAGTGCCCCTAACCTGCAGGACTACGCACGCGCACATCGCAAAAAATTCTCCACTGGCAGTCTGTCCTACAAAGACGGTACGTGTTTGAGACTGCGCTCCTTCACAAACCTGCACAGGGCAACTGCAGATCAGTGTCTCACGCATTTCTTCCTCTTAGCTCTGAAATGTAAAATATTGTAAGTTTGACATTCAGAGCAGATGCCCTACAGGGAATTATGGGCACATATTAAGCAGGTTAGGTTTAGTATGGGAAAAGTATTCATTACAGTAGTTTGAGAGTAGCACCAGTAGAACTGATTTGGACTGTAAGAATATGGGCTCTGAGAAAAGTGAGAATCAAGAAGGAATGAATAGCATGTATTTCCATCCATGTATTTAGCCATTTCTGGATTTTTAGACTCCATTTTCATTCTAGCCACCAAAACCACTGGATTTTTCCAACTTCTTTTCTTTTTACCCCCTCCACACCACTTTCTTTTTACCACAAGTAAAATTGGTGTATTTCTTTTCAGCAGTTTGTATACATGCTTCCTAAGGCCCAATTAACACTTCCAAACAGATTTTAGACCATGTGTAATGTGTGCGAAGAACACAACGGGAAATGAAACACCACAACCTTAACCAAGAATAGCACCTGTAACGGCTTCGTCAAATTCACTATGCAGATTTATTTAAGTATACTACAGTATAATAAACGTACACTTACATTACATTACATTTACATTTAGGCATTTAGCAGACGCTTTTATCCAAAGCGACTTCCAAAAAAAGAGCTTTACATCAAGTGCATAGAACCATGATTGAAAACAACAAGACGTCTCATCAGACTTTTGTAAGGGCTGGTAATGAATCGCAAGTGCTATAAGCAGGTACATCGCTGCCAATGGCAGAATCAGAAGAGCATTAGATCAAGGAACCAATGATCTTATTACATTATCAAATACAATACATTCAAACTAGCAATACCATCAGACTAGCAATATCATTTCTCTATGATATTGTCAAATATGCTATACTTATATAAGTATTTGTTTAATAAAGTGATCGCTCTAGTTTTCAGAACTGGAAAATACTCATTTGCCTTTAAAAAGGATGTATTTGGCGTATAACAGCAAACAAACTGCATCACAAACTGGGAAGCTAATTTAAATAAACTCTTGTGCTGTGTTCACTCAGGTCCACAGCTCTGTGATTGTGTTCCTAATCTTTTTTTGATTCTGTAAAAACAACTTGGATGTTTACAATATCTGGCTGGATTGAATCGTGACAATAGTAGACAAATCCAAAAACTCCAACATGTGGTGCTCAAAAAAGGAGACAGCAAATAAAAAGCAGATTTTGTAGTATACAATGCCATATGTGACACTTCAAACAACAGTGCAGTGTCAATCAAAAATCTGTGTTTGAAATGTCCAACACATAGTTCCAAAGTCCCTATCTTCCAGTAGGAAATGCAATGCATTCAAAACAAATGTGCACTGCACTTGCAGGATCAGGTCGGCAACAAGTAGACCTGCTGAATTAAGTATAGAGGCACTTTCAGTTGCAGTGATGATCCAATTTTTGTGGCAGCTTTGGGCTTAGAGAACCACGCTAGTGATTGTAATGTCAGAGATTCACAGTATCATGCCGGTGAGGATGACTGGGCATGAAGCTAAAACTATTTACATTCCTAAAAGAAGGTCCAAACTGAATACAAAGTACGCTGTAGAGGTGGCATGACTGTATACAAAGCCAATGCAATAAATTAGCTGTGGGGAGCATCAACGTTTAAAGTGTTACAACTTGAACAAAGAATTGGTGCTTATCCTCAGGGGTGACATTGTCAATCTGATCCACTCTTTCAGTCGTTGGTCCAGAATGAAATGAAATATGTCAACTGTTGGATTGACCTATACATTACATACATACCCCTCATTCATGGATGGATTCTAATGTTGTTATTGATATTATTATTGGAGCCTTTGGAGCGTTATGTGTGAGGAATCTTTGGATGGATTGCCATGAAATGTTTCACCAATATCTATGGCCTCTCCTCTTCCAGCACCACCACTAGGTTAACATTAATTGATTTAAGTGAAATATCTCGACAGCTATTGGATGGATTGACGTGATATTTGGTTCGGACATCTATGTTCCCCACAAGATGAATTGTAATCACTTTGATGATCCCTTACCTTTTGTCTAGGGCCATTATTAGGTCAAAATTTACATTTGCCCAATACTTTGGTTTATGACCAAATACCAGCAAAACTAAAGACATTCCCATCAGCCTAGTCATTGTGAGCATTTAGCTAAAAGCATCACTGTGCTTTGTCCTAAGTACTCACAGAGCTGCTAGTTTGGCTGTAAACTGTCCTTGACCCATGAGAGACTGACAATATTATGACTGGGGAAAGTAAAGAAACATTTTGGATCCCCTTAATTTTGTAGTTTGTGGCCACTTAAATTGCATTTTTTTTTTCTTTTCTTTTTTTAAGCTAAATTGACTCATGACTCGCTAAAGGCATTTGTGAACCTATTACCAGCCTGGCAGTTGCAGCCAGTCGTTCCTTGACGGATCAATAGTAAAGACGTATTGTGAAATAAATTACCCTGACCGTTCTGTGATCACACATCATCCTAAACAGGCCAAGGTGGGGACAACAGTACCCGCAGAGCTGAATATGCAAAACAATATTTTTTTATTTTATTTTAGTCCCTGTACCAGGATTGATGGAGGTATTTCCACACACTGATCAGATGTAGGAGAAGATATAACAACAGTCATGAGCAGGAGTGCCACCAGAGATTTTGGACCTCATGAAAGGATAGAATATTGGACCCACATAGATTACTGATGTAGGCTGCTAAAAACCTGTGTCTGCTGGAGAAATTCAATGCTGAAATTTTTTTTTTTTATTAACACAATGGAAATCTGACACCAAGTATGGGAGAAAAGGTAAACAGCAGAAATCAGTTGTTTAGAAACATTTTGGCAAGAGAGCTGAGTTGAGGACGCACCAGAGCCACACAAGAGGCTTCCACAGAAACCGTGCTAGTAACGCCCGATGAACCACACGTAACAGCATTAATTACCTCAGTGAGTCAGTCAATGACACCACTTACGGTATCATTTGTAACATAGCCTAATGACTGTCAGTGTTACTGTATCTGCGATCAATGGCTATGTCTGAAATCATTCACTCATTCACTACTCCCTACTCACTATCTAGGGAGTTTTATATAGAGGACTAAATAAGGTGCTCATTGGCAAACTGGAAAAAACATTTTTGCGCTGCTCTCTCCCCTCTTGTCCCTCTGAAACTTTTCTTTCAGCGCAATGCATGATGGTATATAGTGCTTGCTTAGTTACTTTGATGCATTGTGGGATACTTTGATTCCACTATATAGGGTATAATAATTCTCAGTGTATTTTTGATCAGCACTACAAAACTCACTATATAGTGGACTATGTAGTGAGTAGTGAATGATTTTGGACACTGCCATTATGCGTCTTCTGACGTTCAAACAGATTGTTGCCATAGCAACAAAGCTCTCACCTCAGACTTTGCCAGGGCGAGAGAACTTTCCTGCATGAAATAAAGTCAGTCTTAATTTTTACTCAATAGACAGGCTTAATTAGACTAGTCTAACCTGACAATTTAAGACCAGTCTACAGCCAAGGCTAGGACAGATGACCAGACGGTGTGGTGTCCTTCCGGCGAGGAGCTAGATGACCTTCTTAGACTGTACACAGGATGCATTTTTGGCGACAGGATACAACATGTTTGATGCTTTTTTTTTAATGAATTTTAACACCTTGCAGCTTGAACCTTGTATTTTTAGACTGCTATAATCACTAAGTTGAGAAATGTTGGACAGAAACACTACAGGTTTTCAATGGCATTTTATTCAGCTGCCCAGTCAATTGCTGAGACTTATTCAATATAATGGAGGTAATGGTGGCACATCAGAGGCGTAATGTAAAGTGGCCATTTAAACAAATGACCAAATTCCACCCACCTCCATTGTATTAAGGTGGGTGGAATCTTCTTCTTCCTGCTGCAGTCCCACAAAGCAAGTTCCTGACCTGAGCCAGCATCTCCACTAACTGTCCTCTCCATGACCTTAGGCTGGACAGCAGCCTTTATAAATTATACAGGCATGCAGCATGAGTGCTAACTCATAACTCATAACAGAGCATCACCATAAGGCCTGCAACAACAGAGCCATTCCCATATCATCCATAACATTTTCATAATGTTCACAGCCAGGTTGCTGTGTATCTTCTGTGCTCGGGTTCCTTGCGGTGAAAGACATAACGTTTTCCTTGACACAGGAACAGTGGGATCACACACACACACACACAGTGGTGTACACACACTTTTATATCCACACACTGCCAGATCAGTGGGAGTTACGGGACCTACTCTGGCATTATGGGCACTAAGTCATGCATGTATTCATGCAGCCCAGCAGCACCGAGGACACCTTGATCTCTATGTCAAAAACTGCTGGCTTTCACATAGGAAGTCAACACCTATATACCACTTCAGCCATGTAGCTGCTGTGCTGCCACCATGCTAGTTATGGCTACACCTGTAGCTTATGCTAATGTTTGTACTGTAAGCGCTCTGTGAATTAACTACAGCTGAGAGTTCTCAAATCCAGTCCACTGGGGCCAGGGTGTGAAGTCTCAGGGGTTTCAGACTAAAAGACTGAACAAAGAAAATTAAAGGGCAATGAAGACATTCATTGAAGACAGCTAGGGGAGTTGAAAATGCAACAAACCATAGCCCCTGGTAAACATACCCACATAAACACACATACACATGCACATGGCTAAACATGTACTCACACTGAACAGTTCTTTTTAGTATCTTTAAGGGTGAAGACAGATCTAATGTGGGTGCTTGGTGCCAGAAATTTCTTTGGTGGCCTTTAAGAAGAAGGTCCCCGGCCATGTTGTTGCTAGGAAAACAATTAGCCACAAAGCCTGAGTAAAAGGAAGTAGACAGGAAATAGAAACTTGACTCTGAAATACTGACCCTCTGGAAAAACCAAACACACACAGAGCTGAACTGAGAGAGAGGCACACTGGATACAGTGGCGGGCCGTGCATTTCACACCTAGGCCTTCAGTGATGTCCTACTTAGTCCGACTTCAATAAATACCATCATTTATGACACCACGTGACCACGGCTGGAGAAATAGTATACAGAAACACACTTACGCACTACTGGGCATTGCATCACCTGAATTGTTTACAAAACGGGATATTTTCCAGCGCATTTAAAAATCAATAAACTCGCATCAGCCAATAAAACATATCTCTACGTGGTACTGTCAAAACAAAAAAATAAAAGGGTATTTAAAATGATCTGTCCAAAAAGATTTAATAAGTTCACATAGAATACAGGCAAGCTTTAACAAGATTGTACACTAAATTGCATAATCGTAGTTTAATATCAGAAAGACACCAACAAGACGGCCACATGTTGGCGACAGCCAGCGGCACAATGAAACACAATGACACAGGTCTCTTTGAGTACAACCACACAGCTGCGCCAGCGTGTGATTGGACCAATCAGGACGCATACAACGTTCAACGTGAGGCCTTCTAGAAGGCCTACTGACAACAACTCGTTATCTGATTGGCTATCGCAACTGTCTATCAACTGTATGTACCCGTTCACTTACATTGCACAGACGCCCGCATTGTTGATTCTTAAGGCCTCAGGCAGATTTCATACAGCCTGGCAACACAAGCAAGCTGAATACTAACCTAAAAACAACACGAACATGAGGAGAATATGAAGAATAGTTTTATATATTTAGGGAAAGTAAATTCAAAATTAAATTAACTTTTATCTAATTATGATCATGATTTATGTTAGGCCAGCAGAGAAGGCCTTGCTGGCCCTGACGGCCCACCACTGACTGGATATAAGTATGCATATTGCTTGGAGAGGCACAGAGAACACTGTTTCAGCTGGATATAAGTATATCAGTGACCATGTAAACAAACACACATACACACTGTATACATTTGTATACACACTACAAATGTCCAGGATCATAATTTTTGATGGATTAAAAGTCCAGTTTGAATGAGCTCAGCCAAGAGAAAATAAGCGGTCCACTGGCTCCACTGTCTGTCAGTGTGTGTGTGTGTGAGAAAAGGGGCCAGCAGCCCAGTGCAGTGCACTCAGCAAGATGTTAAAGATAATCAGAGGCAATGGCCCTGCATAAACCCCCGCTAACTGGCAAGCTTGCTACAATATGCTGCTTAGTGAGGTAAGCTGGCACAGGCTCTCTTTCTTCGACACACACACAAACACTCACACACTATTTTTTTTATTTTATTTTTTAAATTTTTTGTACACTTTTTCCATTAGATGTTGAGATATTTCACAGGGTAAGTAAAACTTGGAGCTGATGGTGGCACTAGAGGAAATGTCACCAAGGATCACCAAGGTCACTAGAATTCATCCTTCAGTGTGATTGAATATAATTAGCAAATAATACATTTCAACAATATGATCACAATTCAGAGTGACGGGAAGATAAACGTGTACCAAATTTCATGGCTATTAACACAAATATAAAAATTCAGAAGATCATCAGTCATTTGGTGAAAAAAGTATTAGCTTAGAAATTGACTAATATCGCCAACCATTGACTTATGCCACTAGTATCCTCAACTAGGAGGATGCCTAGGTGACCCTGAGATTACTGTGTGAAGTCTAAAACCATGTACATGTCAGGATAAATACGGATTGAACCTCTTTGATTTTCCACTTTAACAAAACCTTTATTGTCTGTGTAAAGCACTTTGAATTGCCTCTGTGTTTGAAATGTGGGTGTTAGCAGGATGTGTGGGGTGAGTTGTGGGGATGCTGCTGTGGGGGGCAGGAGAGGTGGGAGGTACCGCTGGGCTCTCCTCCTGGCTTTGTGTTTGGTGCTGGCCCTACATCCCCTTCATCTCAGCCTCAGCTTCACTTGGGGCTTCACTCCAGGTAGCAGGAAGGAGCTGGAGAGCGCGATCAGCTGATTGCAGAGGTAAACAATGACTAAGGACTTGTCTGCACTGGTGGTGGTGGGAAAGTGAGAATAAATAGCTGAAGATCTGATCAGTGGAAGGACACATGGATGTTGGTGGATTGGCTCACAGAGGCCGAAGCAAAATCTGATTGTTTTATCATAAAGTGAACTCAGTCTGACTGAGTTGAAAGTGGGAAAAAAATTAATGAGAGAGATAGATAACATAATCAAATTAAGTAAGCATGAAGATAGTCTTCCTGATTTAACTAAAGCTTCATGTGTAAAGATATTTCAGTCTGGACAAAAGTAGACCAACAAACCCAAAGATCAACACTACCTCACAGCCACAAAGCGCAGGACTTTACATCCTGAGCCCTGCATTTGATTAGGTTTGGTTATACACTTTCTTGTCCTTGTTTAAACTCCCAGAGCAGCATTTAGAACAAGCTTACAGTTTTGTTGGGAGACCTGAAAGAAGAGCAATGTAGCCTGCTGGTGATAAAAGCATGCATTACATTTTCAGTGTTCGCTGGAGTGAGAAATGGTCTGAACCTTGCCATATTTCTAAGATGAGAGAAAGCAATTTTGGATAGAGTTCTGATGGGGTGTTCAAACTTAAGGTCATAGAGCAGACTAACCACTAATGCTGACCTTACACTGGATGATATCTGAAGCAATTTCACCGCTTCATGCAATTTTCCAAGCTAGAGTTAAAATCCTTGCTGCATTCTTCCCTCCCACACTTGTAAGGTTTAAGACAGTGAGCTTTTCTGGTACAGGGAGGAATAGTAAAACTTTTAAAACAGATTTTTATTTGCACAAAAGATGTGTTATGATCACTAGCAATGCCATAGTTTCAACAGCCAGTGGGAGTGGTGTCACTGGCCGACATCAGCACACATACTGACAGCAGACACTCAGGTTCAATGACCTTTCTGCTTAAAAGAAATACACATTAAACATAAACAAAAATGTCTTTTTGACAAAGTAGAAACAGACTTAGCGAATAAATCATGACATACGTGAAGCAAGCTTCTGCTCCACTGAAGAGATGAAAAATTATGGGAAATTAAAATAGCATATGTGAAATATCAAATATGATAGTGTGGATTGATGAGGAGATTCAGATGAAAAAAATCATAATTTGATATTTTCGAATTTCACTAATTTAACTTGCTAGTCCAACACTATCTTATTTCTGTGTTCATAAAAATACAAACAAAATCAAAATTCCTGATTATTACTTCTGTCATGATACATGAATTACAAAATCATTTCATTTCCATACTTCTCGTATTGATATATTTTACATTAATACTGAATTAATCTCCCAATTATGTAAAAAGGTAATGATGCAGATCTCGCTGAGAGTCAACAGGCCAGTCTGCAGCTTTTGACAGCTTTCAACTCCTTGTTTTGGTTCACTGAACTGTTGAACGTCCACCAACCTACCTGTTTAATTCTGCTTTTTGCCATTTTGTATTGGGCAGCTGAGATAGGAGTGTCTCAAAGACTGTTGTGTCAGATCTGTTAAGTTGAAATAATTTGGTGAAGTGTTGCCTTGTCATTTGCTGTTTTATTTTGTATCCACGTCTCCCTCTCGTTCAAGGTCCATTAACTTCCTGTCCTCATGTGTTTCCTGCCCAAATGGTTGTGAATGAATGAACACGCCAGTGATTCCTTGCACCAATAGAAAAATCCAGACTATCAGTGAGATCTTTACTGTTATGTTGTTCCATTATTCCTAGTGTGGTTTTGAGTTTGTTATTTTGTTTACCACGAAGAGACAGATTCTAAGTTTTGACCCTTTTCGAAACCAGTGTGCTTTTGTTTTGACCTCTACGACGTGCGACTTTTGAGTTTGCCTTTTATTAAAGAGAGTTTTTGTCACATGATCCTGCATCTGAGTCCTGCTTTAGTCCTGGGACCTAGTCCTTGACAGGAAGTTTTTCTATGAATATAGAAATATGTATAAATATTGGATTGTTGTGCCTTCCTCTATTGGCCTCTACTTAGGAACTGGTGGACCAAACTGGAGCTAGTACACATGACTTCACTGCAATGCTCATACTGCATGTCTGCTAAACTTAATTAACTGGTAATACATTAGACATAACTTTAAAAGCCATAAATACACAGAGTATCATTAGTGTGAGTGTGCTTTCAAATCTTTATGCAAAAATTGAAAAAAGAAATGACCTAGCAAAACTATATTCTAAAAGACATTTTGCTCAGAATCCAATGTCGTATGCATGGATATGTTGTCATTTTTCTAAGTGATCCATTACTATTATAAATCTTTTTTACCCTGATCAGAATAAATCCTGGTGGAAAAAATGAGTACTGGGAGTTGTTGTAACCTTTATTGCATGTATATAGTACATTTATAGAAGATTTACACACTTCAGATAGTGTTGACACAGCAGACTCCCACAACCCTTCACCATTTTACACACACACACACACACACACACACACACGCACACACACACACACACACTGATCTTATAAAAACAATGATTTTCTAAAACCAAAGTTTTTGTAATTGTCAAAGCTGTAGGCCTGTTCTGTATGTCACTGCAATAACTCCACTGCATTGTCATTCGGTGTCACCACAGGCACTGACTAATAAGCACCCATAAACAGTCTCATCATAATGCATGTGGAACCCCAGTCCAATCCTTATTGAAAATGAACAAGGATCTGATCTGGGATTCGGAGGTCTAATGCATCCCTTTAGTGGCGATGGGTGAGCCTCCACTGGCTAGCTGGGGGAGCATCATTTATGCTAACAGGGCCTGTGGAGAAGCAGCCAAAAAAAGAGGGGAAAATACCATTAACATAATGCTTCATCTACATACCAATCCTAGAAGCCACACAAACACACACATGCATATACTTTGTAGCAGTTTAGAAGAGGTAGCATTTAGTCACACACATGCACCCATGCATACATGGATTTATACTGTAATGATGATGAATACATACACATGCACATAGGTTTAGGCTGTGTGTGTGTGTGTGCGTGTGTGTGTGTGTGTGTATAGATAAAAATGCATATGCTCACACAGACACACACACATCTACAATCATTGTGAGTGGAGCAGATAGTGGTGGGGGTTGGATTGGGGTTCAGTCCCAGCTCTTTGTTTGATGCCTGTATGGCTGTGGCTCCTTTTAATGAGCTCTAATGGCAGTCCAGAAGGATTCTAATTAATCTGCACACACACAAAAGGCCTATCTCGTCCTCTGTCTCTCTCCCTCTCTCTCTGTTGACCTCTCTCTCCCTGTCTCTCTCTCATCATCCCCCTCCTACCTCCATCCACTCCATCTCCAGCTTTCGAGAATCCTCCCTTTCATTCTTCCTTTCTCCCTTCCCTCCCCAATCTGTGGTAGATATTAAAACCAAGGCATGTATGTGACAGGAGGTGAAGGCCATAAGGGGAAAAATGGATGATTTAATTGCACCAAAGATGGCTATTATTATGAGATTGCAAAAGCTTTTTCCAACAGCAGCAGCAGCCAGCCCCCCACCCCCCAGTCTTAAGTGCCCAATGTTCAGCTAGCAAAGGTCGTGCCACTGTTGTCACCAGTCTCCAAATGAAGACAGTAATGAAAGGTTTGACGTTTGCTCTATGGCCCAGTAGCTCCATAAAGATTCTCCCTTTTACTGGTGAATCACATTTCTCTTTTATCCTTATTAGCCTAACTTTGAGCTGACATTAACAATCAGAAGGATAATTCTGACTGCAGTGACTCAAACAATTTTCTGATTTATTCAAGATAAAAGATTAACTACAATAACAACACCAGCATAAATCTTAATAACAGTAGATGCATGATATTTGAAACACGTTAAAGAATAATACTGGCCACAGTAATTGCTAAGATGTGGGAACATGGCTACATCACACTGTTGTGTGATCCGTTTTCCTCTGCTTCTTAGCAAAATTGGCATGCACACTTTCAGTTTATATATAAATAAATGAAATTAAAATACTTATTGAGATGAAATGAATTTAAACATTTATTAAAATAGTTCAGGTAAACCTTTTGGCTTGTTCTTTGTTCCCTAACTATTTTGGTGAGAAAAATATTATCACAACCTGCAGCAAAAATGGCCAAAACTAACAGTCTACAGCCATACTAGCCTGTCTTTGATGCTCTACTCATACACTGATATCCCTTTAAACCAATTGCTAATTTCAGCTCGACAACTTGCTCACAATGACAATGTCAAAATGCTGATATTTCAGTTGCAACCCATCCAATAGTTGTCAAAGGGCCGACTGATCATCATATCCATCCCTAAAGCCACACTGCTAGAATGGCTAAAAACTGCCAATCAAAGCCAGAAAAACTTAATTAATTATTGTCATTATTTCATAGTTCATTACCTTACCCAGGAGTCTACATACTATACCTGTATATATATTAAAAATGATTAATATAAAATGTAGCATTTCAATCTAAATATAGTATGGTATCAGCCTTCAAAAACATAATTCATTCAAACCCTGGAGGACACACACACACACACACACACACACACAGACTTCATGCACACACAGCATGTGAGTGGATTCAGTAATCTTCCTCTCTTCCTATGGGACATCTCCCCTGCACAGATCAGCCTCTCAGCTGCTGCTGCCACTGAGCTGGATCACGTGGGGTAATACAGGACCCTCATCTTGGGAATGTTAACTGAAGAATGGAGGACTGGAGGAAGACACAGGTTCACGTTTTTACCGTTGATGATAAAGAGACCTTTATAGCGGTTTAACATTAGACCTATCCTTTAGGCCTTGGGGATCTGCTATGCAATTTCTAGTATGTTGATATTCACTCAGTGCTAAGTGAAGTTTGTAATTAGGCCATTGTTTGCTAACATATTATCCACAGCCACTTTATGTAAACAAGTAATGGTGGTGGCTGTTCACGTTTAATGGTGTTTGTTTTATTAATTTTCTGGCCCCTAGTGGAAGAAAATCTAATAATACAGCTTTAACATGTTTCATATTCTTTTATCTAATTTGTAACGTCACTATAATATTATGAAATCACTATGTATGTCATGCCCCAGCATGAACTTTAATTGGACTTTTTTGCTGTTTTATTTTGAAGTCCTTGTGTTCAGTTCTTGTTTCTCCTTGATTGTTTTCACCTGTGTCTGTTTCCCTCGTTTAACTTCTCTTCCTTTGTTCTCCGTCAGTATGTTCTTGCTGTTTTCCATGCCTGTGTTCCTGAGATGTTGTTGGTGTTCCCTTGCTGTCTGCTTTTGTTTTTCGCTGGAGCTTTTGTTACCTGTATTGTCTGTTAGTTATTTTTCGTTTTCAATAAATCTTTAAACCGCTGGAGTCTCCACCTGTCTGCACATGGCTCCTACCTCCACTACAAAACGTAACAGAGTAGCCATTCTCTTTCTCTCTCTCATATTTATGTCTTGTGAATTTAAAAAACATAATTTTTTATTTATTCTATTCTATATAAACTGAATTCAGTTTATTCATATAGATTTGTATTCTCATATATTTGATTTCACTCAGCCTGTTTATTTCTCAGTGAATCTTTTGAGTAGAGTTCAACTGTGGTGACCTGTTATATAACGATGACCAATAGCAAACCGTGTTGACAGTGCTGACCTCCACAATACACAAAACTAAAACTGGTACCAGTGTTGCACCATCCCACTTTGTCAATGACACAAGAGTGGATGGTACAAATATTTCCCTTTAATAAACTGCTGGATTGGCAGTGCTAGCCTGTTCCCAGCAAGATACTGGTCAGCTCATCAGCAAAAATAGCTCACTGCAAGTTGGGGTAGCACTTCAAAACAAAGCTCCCGATAAAGGCTGGATAAAAACCCATCATGGCTCACGTGGTAAAATTAGTATAATGTTGCTTTCCGCAACACTCATTTTAACATGCTGTTTCTATTCACTATTTAATTCTAGTCATTTCTGCTTTGTCGTTTTTTTTTTATGATACCATCAATGAATATCAACGCTTGCTGCAAATGTTTTACATTAAATCTACCGCTGGGAGCTTTTCAGTACTTTACTTCCCTTGCAGGAAATAGCAAAAAAAAACTAAACCAAAAGTATTATAAATAGCAAAGAAGACTTACTGGAATGTCTTAGTGACATGACACAATTGTAAAACCTCAAGAATTCGCCTTCAGATAGACAATCACGATGTCCTAAAAATGTCAGACAAGTCTTTTCATTTATTCATGCGCCACAGATGTTTCTTATAACTCGAGCAAGGTCAGTTTAAAGACAGAAGATTGACTGTCACATCTCCCTCCCCATCACCCCCTCACCCTGTCTGTGCCTCCTTGGTTTTCTCTGTTTCCAGGTATCACAGGAAGCTGTGGTGAGTGACTGAGTGACTTGGCATTTCAGCCAGTGATGATGTGCTCCCTCTTTCTGCAAGGGCAAAGGACAGGACAACACTGATTATGCATACCAATCTCCCTCAGACACTAAAAGGAATGTGTCTCTGAACTCTGGTTCTTGCAGCACACTGACTGGCCAATATAGCACACAGAATACTATTCCTGCCACAGTATACTGTTGAAATACACGTTTTCTTACTCAGTTGTGTGGTTGGTATAAAAAATAAAAAATATACCAGTTTCAAGTACGAAAAACTCCTCCAGCGGTTGAAGTAGTGGTGTTGTGTCAGATGGTGTGCATCTGCACAACTGCACAACTACCTTCATGATGAATGGATCTATCACAGAGCCAGAAATCAGCATCAATGTGTGTTCATGTGCATTGTTGTGTGTTTGTGATGTTGGATGGTGTGTGTGTGTGTGTGTGTGTGTGTGTGTGTGTATGTCCTACAGTGGGAGTAAGACAGTAGTCTTAACACCAGACAGATTAGAAAACCGATTTCCTGGAGATGCTGACACACACAAAGACTTTTCTCCTTTTTCCTTCAATCATTACACATCAGTCTGAGCATTCTGCCTTTTCTGTGTTATTTGTGCAGCAGCAGAAGCTGGCGGCCTGCTCAGAGTCAAGGCTTATTAGGGGGTTCAGCTTCTGGTAAACAATGAAGCCGGAGCTCACAGGGAGAATGCTGTACCTTTGAACTAAGCCTGGGGAGATGGCAAAGCTGCAAAGCAGAGGAAACACCTCTGTTCTTCTTGGGTGACTGTATGTTATGTGACTGAATACTGAATGCAGGGGCAGCAGCACTCTGATGGGAGGTGGTCTAGCTGCTATTACGTGGAGTCTGGGGACTCCTGGGGGCTGATGAGGAGGGTCAGGATCTCCCCAACAAAATGGAAAAGAGTTTAATATTAGCTTAATTGAACTGACTAGAATATATTTAAATCTGTAAAGCTTTAAAAATGTAAAAACACTGTACACTGTACAAAAATTTAAGATTACTGAAACGCTTCAGTGTTCCGTTCAATGGTAATTTAGATAGAAACCCAATTTCCATACTAAGATATTGACGATTTATAAACAAAACTACATGTAAAGAACTAATTAAAGACTTCATTAAAATGTAAAGACTTGATAGATCTTAAAACAGTAGAGAAAGTCATGTTGTAATTCTGATACAAATGTTACAAACCTATTTCATGACCAAAAATCACAAAGTATGATCACGATGGTCTGTCATCATTTGTATGTTACGGGTAACACACTCAAACCAAGGAGCTGATTGTGGACTTTAAGAGAGCACAACAACAGAGAATGTACATGCCAGAGAGGATGATTGGGGCTACTGTGAAGAGGGTGAGCAGCTTTAAATACCTGGAAGCCGCATCACAGAGGAACTGACATGAATAGCACAAACAGACACTCTGGTGAGAAAAACCAGGCAGCACCTTTACCCCCTCAGGCAGCTGAGGAAAAGTCTCTCTGAGGATCCTTCAGTCCTACTCTGGAGCTGTAGAAAGCATCCTGACAAGAAACATCACTGCCTGGTTTGGGAACATCTCCAGTCAGGACAGGAGGGCTATGCAGAGAGTGGAACTACACTCCCCTCCCTGCAGGTTGAGGTGGTGAACCACAACCTGTAGGCTCATGACAGATCCTCACCACCCCAACACCAGACTGTTACAGCTTTTCTGCATACCATTATCATATGTTTATATATGTTAACAATATAAATATATATTCATATTATTATTGTAATTATTCTCATTTCTTTTGTATTCTTGTGGTTGCTTTTTATTCTCCGTTCTGCAGAATATCTGTGGGCATAACCATTTTTTACTTACTTCATTGGCATGAATGTAAGAAGGCAATATTGTTGTGTCAGATAAAACAATAAAAAAGTAAAAAGAAAACTAAAAACTAAAAAAGAAAAAGGCACAATTAATAAAATGTAGAAAACAATTCACTGCACCCTGCATGTGCATATGCCAAATAAAGTTATTGGATCTTGACTCTATTATAATATTGTGTCCGTTACAATTTGACATCCAATAGGTTTTAATTGTAAAAAAAAGCTTGTTTGATTTGTTTTGCTAGCTTGTTTTGTTACTGTGTTTTATTTTTTGACTGCACTGTTTTGTTGAGAGTAATTGTCTTTTTATGTTAAAAATTGTATTATTTTTATTTCTTGCCTAATTGTTTGTGTAATTACTTAAAGACCAAAGTTCATTTCAGTTTCGGTTTCAACTATTATTTCCCCATTTACTGTAAAGGTGTTTACACAATTCAATTCAAATCACTGTGCACAAAATGTTGAAATCCCATTGGTTGAACTGAGTAAACTTTATTTCCATTACTAGAAAAGTGGTCAGGAACTTACTTTTGTGAGCTCATAGTGCAACAGGACAGACAGGAGAACATCCAACACAGCAAACATAAAACCATCATCTTAAATTATAAATGGACAATACACAAAATAGCATAAATTTGACATACAGTATGTGTACAGTGACAGATTTCATACATCAGAAGGGTGATGTGTTGTTGTCTCAACACAAAAGTTCTCATAACTGTGACACACACACACAGGGCAGGCAGTTTTGTAAAGTTACAAAACTTGTCAGAAGCAGCCTCCCCCTACTTCTAATGTCAGTAAGGGGGTTTCACATGCTGTTAGACAATCTGACAAGCACTGAAGCAAACTGAGGCTGGCATTTTATTTGGCACATGCTTTTGTCCAACACGACTGGAAGTGCTTTCACCCTCGGTAGGAACAAGAGAACATGGTTTTGAATTTGTGCTAGAAGATGGGCTGTGACTTTGCTGTCCTGACTTCAGCAGACAGTTCATTCCACCACTGCAGGACCGGAACAGAGACGAGCCTTGACCAAGATGAACGACCACACCTCAGAGCGACATGGCTGCCAGTCGTCCAGAGGCAGAGAGACGCAATGGTTGTGAGTGTAAGGCTTGAGCTTGAGTGATAATGACTGTATTCATAACAGCAACAATATATATATATATATATATATATATATATATATATATTATCATATTCATAATTGTAACCATATAAAGTATGGGATTGTACATTATCAAGTAGTGGCAATGGAGTAGAAAGAACACATTCTAGACACAAACTGATGTTTTAACAGTCACAGCATTAGCTGATGTCTTCAGATTCAGGGCAGAAAATTCCACGTATGCTCCAAAGCACAGAAAAAAGATTGACTGGATGTCTATGTCAGTTTACTGCCATGTAGACCAGCACCAGAGCAGCAACAACCCTAGACTTTAGTGGGGCAAATCCAACATAAAGATCTCCTAATGTCAGTCTCTGAACATTTGGCCCAGTAGGAGAGTGTATGAATGAACACTTGTCCTACTCGGTGTCTTGTATAAATCAGTATGTACTGCAGGCTGTAGTTTGTGCATGTGGACTGTTTGTACATGGACTGTCTGTATCCCTCTGAAGGCACACTGCCTCTGGCTGCTGACTGACTGATTGGGGTTTATATATATAATTGTTTTGCTGAATGCATACAGAATGAGCTGTGCTGCGTGTGAATGTGGGCATAGACAAAGATTTAGCATGACAAAGTGATACAGTATGTAGGCGTGTTGTACATGAATATTTATCTTCAACCATTAGCATACTGTTGTTGTAATAATTTGTCTGACCTGTGTTTGAATGTATTTGTATCATACTGTGTAAATGGAAGTCTCTCTTTAGACTATGTGACATCTAATGCAAAGACACACGTATGGAACAATGTGTGTTCATACCAATAAAGTGATAGGAGTGGTCAGTGGCTACGTAAGCTTGTGACTGCAGGGTCGTGGGTTCAAATCTCAAGACTGGTGAGAAAAATAGAAATGGTCTCTCACATTAAGGAGCACTTATATTTTCAGAAGTATATTTGTATAATCTGTTTGTCCAGTAAAGTGATTCTGCAGTTCTAAGACATGCTTTTTTAGTATGTATGAGGTGTCCTTAACTCATATATATCATTCATTGTTGGAAACTATGGAGCAATGTGTTTTTACAGCACCTCAAATTCTTAGAAAAGCAGCTATTTCAAGGTCCAGCTGTGGGACTGTGGGTCTTTCTTTATCATAAATGCAATGATCCACAGCCATGGGCATGTCCATAGATTTCCATGATACAGTATTGTCATATTGTTGGAGTCTCTACCCATGTTTTTACCTCTGGTACGAAGACCAGCGCTGTATTTGAGGAATAATCCAAGACTTTTATGGAAATTATTTCACAACTGATATACATTCTCTTCTTAAAACTGATACAAGCTCCATTTATCAAAGCCTTCAGTGGGTTATTACTTTGTTTACTTATTTCAACCTGCTATGTAATAACTCCCAACCACACCCTTCATTTAGAGAGAGCACATCGTCACCTTCACATGAAAGGTGACGAGTAAGAAATTTGGATTTTGTCCAATAGGTCAAGGTTGAGCTACAATGCTGCCATTTGTGTGTAAAGCTCATCTAGAAATATACATACTGTGGTTGAGGAAGCTGTGTACACTCAGTAGGAGTGCTTTATACCAGTGTAACACATTTCTAAGAAGTAGGTAGGGCAAAAATAAAACATTCTTTGTGATGGATTTTTTAAGCAGTTTAAAATCAGTTTTTCCCAATTTTTCATTAAAGCCTGATTGTTAAATTCTCAGAACATGTGTGAGTCATATATCTCTTCAACAGTGTCCAGTTTCCATGTTTTTGCACTATATGTTCAATATACACATCTTAGGTAATTGATAATCTAATACCAGTTTCAATTCAAGGTTAAAAATAAAATAATACCATGGTATAAACAAACATAGTGTATATCAAAATCTGAATCTGAATCAGAAATACTTTATTAATCTCAGAAGGGAAATTGCTTTTTGATACAGTTACACTGCTCAATAAAGTTATTGAAAAAAGAATAATAAACAGTAGAAAAATAGAGGGTGTAGAGGTGTAGAGGGAGGGTCCAAATATGTTTGGACCAGGGGCTGGAGCTGCTCCAGGACGAGTCTTTCCAGGGTCTTCATGATGTGGGAGGTCACTGCCACAGGTCTGTAGTCCTTGGCTCCACTGGGGCGTGGAGTCTTGGAACAGGAACTAGGCAGGAAGTCTTCCACAGCACAGGGACCCTCTGCAGACTCGGGGCTCATGCTGTAGTTATGTTCAAGAATTTGTCCTGAAGCCTAAAACATTGAAGATATTTAATATGCAGATCTTGATATTTTGCCAGCTTTAACTGGATAAAAAATGCTTCAAACACCCACACAGAACAACAAAGTAGTAAATAATGCTAAGAGAAAGATATACTTTAATGGATCTAAGCACACTTTGTAGCAGCGAGGGAGATAACAGAGTGGTGTTGAAATAAAGGCAACAGAATATCTTTGAAGGTTGTCTTCACAATATGTTTGTTTCTTCTCTCTTCCTCTCCAAATCACCAGCTCTATGTGGGCTTCAAGGTGCCAGGGGCGGATATAGTCATTTAAGAGCCCAAGGCAAACACAGACATGGGGCCCTCTACATCACATTTCTCAGAAGGTATCCCCTTTATAACTTTGGCTAGAAAAGAGGAAACCTCTTCACCATGGTTATTAGTAGTGATCTGACATATATACAGTACAAAACATTTGATAGTAGGGCATAATCTGGGCATTATAGAGGGGGGATACTTTTTGTGACAGGGGTTTCGTCTTGGATACATGTTATGTTATAATGGGACTGGATCTAGATTTCTCAAAATCCAACATATTGTAACGCAGGGTGTCCGTTCTGGTTAAGTGTGTGTTGTTATACTCATGTTATGAGGGAGGTGTCCACCGTAGGGGGATGGGCGGGGAGAGAGGGAAGAGAGAGGAGCAGGGGAAGAGAGCGAGGAAAAGGCTAGCGGATTAGCATCTTTGGTGACAGTGTTTGTTTTGTTCGGGGGACACCTCAACCTCGGCTAGCGGTGCTGCGGCAAGGGAATAAAGATGAGCTGTTGGCTGTTAACAGATACTTCGTCTTCCACCGCTAGCTACACCGCAACGTTACAATATGATAACTTGATGATAGCTGAATCATGTCATGTTACTTTACAAAGCATCGTTGATAAAACTACAATACTGAAACAATGAATTAAACAATAGAAGTGTTGCTACTTTTTATTTAACTCACTCGGGTGAAATCGAAACGTTGTAATGTATGTCAGCTACATATTCGAGCAAGTGTCGTAGCTCAACTCTTTTCGAATAAACGCGCTCTCCCACGGACATGGGATACGGAATCTGGCAGGGAGACTTAACTTTGCACGACACCTGTAACAACAGGTAGCTGCTCTTCGCTAGCATTAGCAATGCTAACACTAGCGCGAGCAGGAGCAGCCGCTTCCTCTTTTTTTCAGCTCCGCTGGTGTAGCTTCGCTTCATTTTCCAACAGTCTGACTACTTCGAGTCATTTCAGATGCGCGGTAAGATCATGGAATAGTCCACTGTAGAGGGGACTGAGGGCAGGTGGGCTGAGATTTAAAGACTGACTGAGCATTCCGATGCCATTTTACAGTATGGATTTTTTAAAAGACATAATTTATTAACAAAACGTAAAAATAAATATTAAACATAAGTTTATGATGCGTTTAAGGGGGACTTTGGTAACTTGGGGCCTAAGG
Organism: Nannoperca australis; assembly: GCA_036023655.1. Taxonomy (NCBI): domain Eukaryota; kingdom Metazoa; phylum Chordata; class Actinopteri; order Centrarchiformes; family Percichthyidae; genus Nannoperca; species Nannoperca australis. The sequence goes on along the minus strand of JAVQJD010099019.1, from coordinate 9,887 downwards.
CAATTGCCTACCTTTGCCTAATGGTAAAGTCCGCCTCTGCAAGGTGCTGTTTGTATTTTATGACTGAACATATATTTATGTTTCAGGTCACATGCTGTGTTATACTATGGTGATAATGGTGAGTATTTCTGAAACATAAGATATTTAGACAGTTATAGAGAAGTGCAACTGGACCTGAAACCGGAACCTCTGTTCTGTTCTAGAAGTAAGAAAACCTGTAGCTACTCTGAAAATACACCATTGGAATAATAAACTTTCTCAACAGTATGTTTTGTGTGGCTGGTATCATGCCTAGATACATCTGGTAGTTTGTTGAAAAACACTTCTTGTTTGTGATTGGACCAAACCCAAGTCAATTCAGAGTTTATTCAATGGATGTGTTAAGGGGGGCAGTTAGATAGGATCAACTTGAGGAATGCTCTAGGTTTTAGAATGTAACATCACCTGTTTTAACAGCTCGCTGATGTCAGCTGGTTATCTCGACCCGCAGTTTTTTTTGTTTTTACCATTTATCAATACTAGAAATGCAACTATATCAAGTAATTCATTACCACTCGTCGTTGTTATGGAAACGATACACCATTATGCAAATTGGCAAGTTTCAGAACGCTGCAGACCGGTGCACTGCAAGTTGTAGTAGTAGTAGTAGACATTACTTTGTTTGTGGTTGTAAATAGATTGTTCAGCCCTTATTCAATTTCCCCCCGTTATAGCAATTCAAAGACAGAAAGGAAATGACAAGGTAGTGAAGGGACAGTCAATGAGAGAGAGAGAGAGAGAGAGAGAGAGAGCTGTAAACAGCTGTTTCTCCACACACTTCCCCTTGCTGATTTTCAGTGCATGTTGTGAATGCTCTGATTAATACATTTAAATAAGTAATGCTATGTTTTTGATGACAGTTTAGTTTAGTTCTAGCAACCTTGAGTTGAGCTGAGATGGGTCAGATCACACCTCTGCAACATTATAAAACAGTTTCTCTGGTTGATCCAATCTAGCACCACATTGTATAAACTCTGAATTGATTTGGGTTTGGTCCAATCACAAACAAAAACTGTTGTCCCTCCCTTTCCGTAATCTCAAATGTTGTTCTGTTTTGGCCTTCAGGGACACTGTAATGTGAGGATTAAAATACGGTGCACTGACAATATAACACCATATGTCATTTTAACTTCGTCATCCACTACAGTGGATTTTTCATTTTTCATCAAATGTTTTATTTCATATATTAACATTAGCTAATGCTTTTAACCAAAGTGACTTACAGAAAGTGCATTTCAATCAGGTGGATACAATTCAAAAATTCAAATACATCAAATTCATTAAATATATTGAACTGCTTCAAGTCATACATTTCAAAACAATAAGAGATAGACAAAGAGTTTTTTTGTGTTGTTTTTTGGTGGGGGGCAGGGTGCAAGAGATTAGTTTTCAGTCTGTGATGGAAGATGTGTAGTGTCTGCTGTTCTGATGTCAGTGTGAAGCTTGTTCCACTATTGTGGGGCAAGGACCACAAACAGTTGATGTTTAGCAGTGGCTGGGCCCATCAGCAAGATCATTGGCAGTAGGAGAACATAGTGGATGGAACCATCCTACATTAAGAACTATGTCCTTAATGTAATTATATCAGACAAAACCTACATGAAGAACTATGTTCTTAAGTTGATGTTTAGCAGTGGCTGGGCCTATCAGCAAGATCATTGGCAGTAGGAGAACATAGTGGATGGAACCACCCTACATTAAGAACTATGTAAGAACTATGTTCTTAATGTACCCACACCGGTAGTGGGTGCAGTGGGTCAAGGAATGGTGTGTTGAAGACCAGCCAACCTGCTGCATTCTTGATGAGCTGCAGAGGTTGGATAGGACATGCAAGCTCATCAGGCGGGAGCCAGTTGCAGTAGTCTAGGTGCGAGATGACTAGAGACTGGACCAGAACCTGTGCAGTGAGGAACAAACATATCCTCTGGATGTTGTGGAGGATGAATCTGCAGAAGCAGAGATTCGTGCTGCAACCTGATATTTAGACCCGGAAAACAGTGAATCATTTGGAAAAGCCATGTGAGCGAATAAGAAAGAACATGAGGGAATCCAGAACTGAACCCTGAGGGACCCCATGAGACGGGCTACAAGGTTCAGACACAGATTCTCTCCAAGTTACCCTGCAAGTGCTGTCCTTGAGGTAGAATGTGAAAAGGGAGAGTGCAGAGCCCAGATCTTGGAGGGTAAGAGGATCGGGTGGTGTCAAACACAAGTACAGACAAATAGTTATGTAGTTATTCAATCAGTAATTTGTTTAAATAAAGAAATCCTTTCTTCTCTGTTTCTGGCAGCGTTGTCACCGACTTCCCTTTGCTGACAATTTATGCGCAGAATTGCTGTTAGGTATATACGTGCAAAAAAAATATCTTCAAAATGTGTTGAATTGAAGACTAGTATTTAAGTTTAATTACCATTACAGTAATCACCCATTACATTTAGCGAAGCCAGTAGCTGATTGAGTCAGTTGCTATGTTAGACACGAGTTACTACCTTGGTCGAATGAAAATTCAGCTTATTCATTTCCCACCTCTGGGGACTACTGTTGATTTTAAATCTTGGATTTCAACCATCATCCATGCTTCGTTCGGGACTAGTGGGAGCTTTGGATGCTTGCCAGTGTCCTATGTATTTAACTTGCTGTATTAATAACTTCTGTCCTGTGTATTGTAGTATTTTGTTTGTTGAAATGAAACTGTATTCACCACTTTAAAATGAAGCACGTTTTTTCTAACTTACAAAAATGTTGTAATTTTCAAACTAAATAGCTATTATGGAATTATATCAGACAAAACCTAATCAAATGCATTTGTATTTTGCAATGTCCACACATCATTATTCTTTCCAGATACAGAGTATCCAGATTACTCTCTCTCAATTATTTCAACACATTTTCTGAAACACTACCAATTGTATTAAGCATTCAATACAATACAATAAGCATTCAGTGCAATCACCAGTTTATATTCTGCAGTATAGTAATAGTACTCTAATTTACAAACATTTTAAGCTGTTAAATCATCTTTAATGTTTAAATTCAATACATGTGTATAATAAAAAAAAGACCCACTGTGGAAATGCAGTAGGTCTGCATTTATATATTTTATATATATATATAAAGAAGGTTTATTGTGGGGAATGCTCACCCCCCCCCAATCCCTAAAGCATACATTCAAAAAACCCTGCTCATAACTGGCGGAACTGACTGCAGGAGCCAGGGCGCAAGTTCTCTGAATGAATTCCTTGCAACTCCCCTCGTGTCACTCTTCCTTCATCACCTGTGGCTAAATAAAAACATACTGCTTATTGGAACTCCCTCCTCTTCATTTTCTGTGGATTACCACTATGTTGTTGGTTGTAGAAATCCACAGCAGCCGATTTCACTAATAAATCAACTTAATTTAAATGAATCTTTCTTTGATTCTCAATATGTAAGTTAACTACTTAGCTAACATCAAGTAGGGTACCACATTCACCACATTTAGCTTGTTAAATGTTCTAACAAGTAACATACAGCTTCCTAAAGTAATATTAACAAATTTCACTTTCTTTGTGTAACTGAAGACGTTACTCTTGTATTTCGCTGTATTCACGATCTCTCTCCCTGTGCTCCGTGAAATGCAAAGTGTTCCTCTCTCCTGGCGACCACTTGGCTCCGCTCTGCCTTGGCTTCTGTGACTGCGTTCCCTACTGTCTGCATTGGCAAATAAACTGTTTCATTCATTCATCACCTGTGTACATTCTGCTTCTGTGGGTCCACTTCAGGAACCATAACAGTGCCTGAGTCATTTATAGATTATCTGAACTCTTTGGAATTTCTGCATAAATTGGTCTTAAAATGTGTTCTGATCTTCATCAGAAACCTCCAATCTCGTCTTATTGATTGGACTCCAGGTTGGTTAATTCCAATTAGCTCTTTGAGAAGTCATTAGCCTAGGGGTTCACATACTTTGTCCACCCTGCACTGTGCATGTTTACATGGTGTGTTCAATAAAAACATGAGAACATATAATTGTTTGTGTGGTATTAGTTTAAGCAGACTATGTTTGTCTATTGTTGTGACTTAGATGAAGATCAGAAGACATTTTAAGACCAATTTATGCAGAAATTCAAGAAATTCCAAAGGGTTCACATACATTTCCTTGCAACTGTACATTTAGGCATTTAGCAGACGCTTTTATCCATGCATCCAAGCGACTTCTAAATAAGAGCTTTACATAAAGTGCATAGAACCAGGATCGCTGGACCACCCAATCCCACCTTACGGCAGGCTGCAGCCAGTGCCTTTAATGCATTTTTTTGGCATGTAGTTAGTTTTTAAGTGTTCACTTTGTAAAAGTATAGCATAGAGAATGTTAATGTTAAGTAGTTAAGTCTGTTTGTAATGTATCCAGGTGTGCTGCCTGCTCTTACTGTGCTCTACCCAAGTTACAAATAATAGTGTTTCTTAATGGGCTAATAGAAATCTTGCTATTCATTGTTAAAATATCTTGATACTTGAAAGTATTGGTCACGTAGAAAGGTTTGCTGCAAGCAAAACCTTCCTCCTCTCCCTCTGATGCCTCGTATCATTCCGCTAAACACCTGTCACCAAACCCACAACTTCCACCGGCAGCAGAAGAAGTTGGTTGGCCTGTGAAATCGTAACCCTTGTAGGGCTCGCTCTCCACGGCGTGAGACTCACCAAGTCCCTGGTCCCTCCCGCTGCCACTTACCTTCTCAAAGATCCAGCACTTCGCGGCCACAGAGCAGAGCGCCCCAGGCTTTAGAGACAGCTGCAATGCCTTCCAGCAGCAGGAAGAGAGGCTAGTACACCACACACGACGCTGTCCCCCATCAAACGTTATTTCGACTTTTTGTCATCATGCCACTTTGCCACTCGTCGTCACGAGCGCCATGGCATCCAACATCATGAGCCTGAAGCTCTGTGTAAACCTGGGACATGTTCTTTTGTATTATACAGGCAGAGGAGGTGTTGGTGCTCTTGTAGCTTAGCCAATACGAATGCACTTTGAAAACATTTGTAATTGGAAGTCTCCTTTCACATGCTTGATTTTCTGAAGGATGAATCTATGCTGCACAGTTAATATGGTATTTGCCCAATGATGCCAAAAATTTACTTTAATGGTGACATGAGATGAAACATCAAGGGGTCACCAAAATAGTCTGACCATCATCACCATTCTAAGTCTCAAAAGCTAGTGTGCAGGTGTACATAATTGCAGTAGCACAATAGTAGCTGTGACTTAAAAGTGGCTTGGCTACTTAAGTTTATTGTGCAGAAGAAAATCACAGGCAGCAATGTAGTAGAAAATGGCTATTGCATGTGTGCTGGAGGATGATCTACCCTGATGTAAGTAAAGACACACAAAGTACACACAGGCATTCTATCTGACCAATGATGCTTAAGGTCACAGACAGTTCTGTATGGAAAGTATGTAATGATGTAATGGAAGATAGACCACAATATACTTTAACATCTCAGTGAACTTACATTTTCCTTCTACAATTCATCAGTTTTTCTTTAGCAATCAGAATATACATTTGTCATAAGGAGCATTTTTATAACCCTAGAAAAAGAACTCTAAAACTCAAAACAGTGGATCTCTTTTTTTCTGGAACAATTGCTATAAAATGAATGGGACTGGGAGCTAAATTACATTGGCATAAAAACATATGATAGTTTTGTTGCAAAACATTTCCCACAGTTTTAATAAAATATCAGACTTGAGCTTCAGCTACACATTACTACTGTTGTTGCAGTGTTAACAATATTACGTAATGATGAGGACTCAAATCGTGGCAGACCCAAAGTGTTTGATTTGCTTAAATGCTTAAACCTATAAACCATTTGAAGACTGATGCATACACACACTCCAGACAGTGGTATATCCAGTGTCCATTGCAGTTAACCAATAATTGATTGTTGTCTTTACATCCATGTCTTTACATCCATGCGAACAACTGCTGCTAGTAGCTAATGCAGAACCACTTTCTGTAGTTTTGCCAAAATGTAAGAAATATAGGTTTCAGAAAATGGGGCTAAGGCAAAGTTTATAGCTTTTTCTCTGACTCCATGGCAATATTATAATTGTTTCCCTGCTTGTTTCCTACCATGCTTTACACAAAGCATGCTTTACACAAAGCATGGTAGGAATTGTATTTCCAAAACTCAGGACCAAATAGAAATAAAAATAAAAAACATTATTGTGAAAATTAGCATTTTGTTGTTTACTAGCTTTGTAACGTAATGACTATATCAAAAGAACAAAGGTTAAAAGGTTAAGTGTCTCCTGAATCTGATTCCTTTTTATTGTTTTTGCATTCATTGTTTTCATTATGATACACACTGTAAACATCAATATAAAGTAAATAAACATATAAATATGATGAATTTAAGCAGGGCGATTCTTTACAAACAAAAATGTTTCAGTATAGAACTTTTTTACCTTTTTTAAAGAAACATTATTATATGTATATATATCCCCTCTTTTCCTCAAATAGTTGCATGCAGTGCCATGTGTTTTTGAAAAGTGTTAGGTTGAGGTGTTCACTTTCTGGGGCCCTTCAAAGAGGATTGTTGCAAGGCATTACAAGCTCCTTAATGAATATCTGAACATCTCGAGCCTTCTGCAGCACCAGTAGCAGGTGTGTGGTGAGGAGGCCAAGAGTCCCCGTGTCTCCTGAAAAACTTCCAACTGTTTCATCAAGTGTCACAGGACTCGCAACATCTGTTTGATTTCATCAGCAGGGGCTTGCGTGGGCTTTGAGGTTCCCAGTGCTGCTGGAGCGCTCTGCATGTCGCTCAGACAGCTGCACAGACAGACAGCAAAAGGGCACGTCCTCACTGCTTCTCTGCGCATTGTCTGCTCAAAATGAGCCAAAAGTGTTCCTCTAATAAGAATATCTGAGTGTGTTTACATGCAGGATCAGAAGTAAACTACTGCGTGTCCAAAAAGTTTCAAATCATGGAGAATATGTCAACAAAACTGCTTCCAACACTGCTTGTGGGACTTAAACACACATTTGCAGCAGGAAATCAGAAGCCCTGGAGCCTCACACCATTCAGCCCATTTGACAGCCAGTGTGTTGGGGGAACATGGTGAACATATGGTCCCACTTATCCATCTGATTCCCCACACTTCTGGCACCATGTAGAATCATCATGTGGTGCTATGTGTACTTGTAACACAGAAATGAACACTGGTCTGCACGAACTGAGATCAAATGAAAGTACCTGCACCACAGTGGCAAAGGAGGCTGACGTATATGTGTAAGTTCCTATCCAGCTGGAACATAAACTTTTCATCCTACATATCCATACCAATTCATGTTAGACCACTTTTTTTATATACGTACATACCATGTCTCTTTTATCTCCATTAAAGTATGTTTGTCTCCATATATTTTGTTCAAGTTGGAAGTGGCTTTGAATGACTCTATAGACTTTAGATTTTGTATTTGTGTATCATCAAATCAGTGTTTCATCCTCATGCATACAAGCATGTGTGTGTGTGTGTGTGTGTGTGTATTTGAGCATTCATTTTTTTTACTTTAACACTGAAAGTTCTTATTTTTCTTATTTATCACTAACAAAGTATAAGGAACAGCTCACCCTGCGTGCATTTGCTCATCCAGTAAACAGAGAAGCAGACAGCTGCCGTAAAGCCTCTGTAGCTCTACAGCTCCATCTCTGTGACCTCAGTGTTGAGACTGAATGAATAGAACAATAAACCAGCAACTCTTTTCTCTGTCAACTGTCATCTGTGAAGGTCATATTGCTGCTTTAATCCTATTGGCTCGATTCAGTGGTGCTCAGTTGGCCTAAGTCTGTCTCTATTTGTCCATCCCTAAGGCTGGCTTTCTGCTGTGTCCTTGGACACTGTGCTTACACTTCACAGCCAGTATGAGTGCCACACACGCACACACACACACATACACTAACACACATGCTTTTTGCTTACACACAGATCAGCAGTGGCCCTGGGGAGTGAGAGGTGTGAGCCAGAGGCATTTCTATCTAATACAGCTACCGTGTTTATTCCTGGATCAGTTTAACACCTTCTGCACACTGCTCACCCTCCACCCATCCCTCACCCACTGGGGAGCAAGGAGGGTGGTGGTGTTAAAATACTCCATGCGCTCTATGACACTTCTGCTTGCTTGTGCCACCCTGTGTGTGCATGCTGCTCCCAGGGCATCAGAGTTGCGGTTTGATTTCCTCTCACCACAACCCACCCACATTATTGGGTGCTATTCTTATCTCAGCACCTGGGATAAAGGGAGATTGCTCATCTTTTGTCCCAACAAGGAGGTCCCCCCCGGACACCCAACTTTTCATTTGTAGAAGCTAAAATGTGCTACTTCTTCAAGGGAGACTATGTAACGTTTGCTAAATAATAGCCGCAATGGATAAAAGCAAGGCTGCCAACTTTTCTATTTAGTTTGGAGTGAGATTTGTTATCGATGAAAACATTAACCTCAGGATTCGGGGCCATCACTCCTCAACCCCCAGGCATTTTAAATATAAATTAATGAAATATGGGACTCTCAGGAGAATATGGAGGGTTAAATATTTTTGAATTTTGTTCACATACATTGTTAATGGATGCTAATTTGTAGTACTCACCTCAAGGGCGTAACATTGGATTGAACAGCAGGGAGCACACAATAAAGTAGGGGGTCTGGGGTCCCCTGCCCCCCCCAAAAAGGCTTTGAATACCATTTTCTGCATTTTCTCATATTCTCAGCTACGTTAAACTCAAAACATCATGATTTAGATGGCTATCATGCTTAGTTTAATTAATCAGAAAAGGCTGTCTTACTCTCTGCATGTTTAACCTACTGACCATCACATGCTGTGGTTTTCTACTAAGGATTCAAGCAATAGAAGAACAGGACTAGCACTATGGCAAATTATTTATGGCACTATCAACAGACAACTTTCAATTTGCACCTGCAATCACAAAATATGAATAAAAAAAAGAAAAAAGAAGCAGGGGTGACCCCGAATAGTATTATACTATACTATACTATTCAATGAATCATGTTTTGAAACTAAGAATCATTCCATTTGGAATATTTGAGGGTGCTGAATGTCTGATTGTGCATAGAATTGCTTGGTTTTTCCCAATAAATCATACTGTGTCTCAAATCGTTTCTTTGTTTCTGTGTCCCTGTTTTTCCTGTGCCGCTCCCTGCTCTGTTGTTTGTAAGTTGTGGCAATAAATTCTTCTTCACACCACCTGCCAGTCTGCATTTTGGGTCCTATATTCTCCGCTGCCTAAACTGACGCATTGTGACATCAATGGTTGCCATCTTTGCTACATAACGGAAGGAGAGGACCTCCAACGTATGAAAATGATGGCTATTAGTAAAACACGTTCATTTTTTATTCATATGTAATTTAATTGAAGTCAAGTGTCCAAACAATTTTTCAGCGTGCAGCAATAGCGGTAAAATGTTGGCGATAATGAACCACATGGACACCCCAACACTGACACAGCAATCAGTGGAAAGTTATCTAATCTGATGCCTTTCCTCCAGCAACTCCTGGTCAACCAGGAAGTAAAAGAACAAGCATGACCTGTTGCATGTGTGTCTACATCCTGGTAAAAATCACACATGCATTGTAGCTTTAGCAGCTCTGGCTAGCTTGTGGAGAGAAAGTTATGTCATCAAGTATGTGACTTTTGGATGTCTTTCTAATTATGTATTGTTACAGTCTTATACTCAACCGGTCGAGGCAGATGACCGCCCACCTAGAGCCTGGTTCTGCTCGAGGTTTCTACCTGTTAAAAGGGAGTTTTTCCTTGCCGTTGTCGCCTAGTGCTTGCTCATGGTGGGAACGT
>JAVQJD010099017.1:0-59063 GCA_036023655.1 Nannoperca australis | reverse complement strand
ACCCTATTAGTTCATCCTCATCTTATTTATATAATTATATCTATATATATATATATATATATATATATATATATATATATATATATATATATATATTTTTTATACAATATAAAAATAATATAAAAAGTTTTCATGTTTTCCATGACTGGAAAATTGTTTTCCAGGTTTTCTAGGACACGTGGGAACCGTGTCTCATGATCTCCCAAGGTTGTCTGCCTCTAAAATCTTGCAACCGCATGATGAAGACAGCCACTAAGAATACCAGCCAAGGGCAACAATTCCAACCTGCAGTGGATTTTATCATCTCCAAAGAACAAAATCACAGCTCCCACATTAGCACCCTTATGGGCCCTGAACACTGTCTGCTGGTTAACAAATACGTGTTTGGATAGGAGGAGCGTGCACATGGGATTATGAATAAAACATGTTGCCCTTATTAAAAATAATCTGGCTCAAAAGTGCCAGAGGCCCTTGAGGTCGATAACTCCCCCCCCCCGTGCCCCAATCTATTCACTCCCTCCATCTCACAGGGTTCAAGGAGAGTGGTCCCTGATTAGCACTGACAACATTCAGAGAATGCATTCAATTCTGTATGATCCAGTAGTGAATGTGTTAAGTGGAATTACATAAAGTAAATAGCAAGGGGGGGGGGGTGTACTCAGCCCCTTCTCATCCCTACCTGAACATCTCGCCCAGGCCCTTCAGCACGCCTCTCTTGGCTTTGTTCTTATCCTTGTCTTTCTCCCTCTCTTTATCCCTTTCAGGTTTCTTCTTCTCCTTCCCCCCAGTCTTGTCCCGATCTTTCGGTCTGTCATCTTTGGAGAGGTCGCCGTTCAGCCCAGGGCCTACGATGAGGTCGCCACTGGTGGACATCGACTCACGACCTGATCTGGAACTTCCCTCTGTGTCCTCGTCCACTGGAGGAAAGAGATAAGGGGGAAGGAGAGGGTGTTAAAGACAGATACTCAGAGGCACTCACACACAGAGATAGAAAGAAAAACTAAATGTAAGAAAATTAAAAAAAAATGTTTTTAAATCCACTCGATTTCCTGTGGATGGTAGAATTGAAATCAGCAACACATTAGTTACAAAGCATCACTTCTTTCTTCTGGAAACATCAGATGAACCAATAAAAGAAAAGCTGTGTCCCACAAGGTAAAGCAGCTTTGAACAAAACACACTGAATTCATCTGCCTCATTAGAGCAGAATATATTTACATTGTACACCCTTTGAGAATAGTATTCAGTTGAACATATTTTCACTAAGCTGAAGTTATTCAGATGTCTTCAAATATCTTTCCCCCCCCGTTTTCTATTGCATGCTGACCAAAAAGTGGAAGCTGTCATCATAGTCATATGAATCTGGTTTGTAATTTACATCTGAACTAATTTCAACCCAGACATCAAATTGAACTCCTTGGGTGATGTAGAGTTGATTAAACTCAAAGTTTCCATCACATCTAATCAGAACTGATGTGCAAAATGTAATTAATCTGTCAGTAATTATACATTTAAATAATCTTGAAAATGGCTCCCAGGGATCTTAATTGCAAATGGGGTGCACTTCGCAATCGGCATCACTCCTGTCTATGCTGTATCTGCGTGAGGTAGATGTCCTTCAGATTACAATTTATTACAGCCTTGTGTATCGTTGTCTAAGGAGAGAAAAGTGCTTATTGTGAGGAAAGAAGAGGGGAGGGGAGACCATGATGGATTTTTGGCACACAGGATGAGGAAGACTACGGGAGGGGTGAAGCAGCTGGATTCACATTTCTAGAAACACTAGGGCTTGTTTTCTCTTGTGATCTGTGGAGCTATTCGCTATTTCTTTCAGCTATCATCTAAGAGGAAATAACTGAAAAGGAATCTCAACATGAGACACTGTACCGCAGAAATGGAAAGCGTACCGGCAGCTTAAACCTGCTCAATTATGCAATTCATTGCCAGGCGCAGCCCCTACCTTCCTTTTCTCCACCTCAAACACAAATTTGGGAGCAGGTTCTGGATGGGTATCAGTTTATATCACTCAATCTGCTGCCTGCTTATCATCCACTTAAGAGCAATGGCAGCAAATAGCAGCTGTGAGCTGTATCTGGCTATTTAAATGACTAAGATTAGCAAGAGTGCTAATGTTGCTACTGCTTAATGATGCCAAGCTGCAGATAACATACTAAACATTGTAATCCAGAGGCTCCCAGAGGACGGTGGCCATGTGTGCTTTTATGTGTGCATGCATGGGCATGTACATGTGCATGCATTTGTTTGTAAACAGATTCTTTACATGTATTCTTACAAAGGCCTTATATTAAGTTAGAAGGAAGGCCAAACAAAAGGGCACACAGCATTTTTTAAATTCAATGCATTTTTTCTCATCTTCCCTTTCAGTTGAGTCTATCACATAAAGCAAGACAGAAAAGCAAGCTATCTCCTAACGAAAAAAAAGACAGAAGCCCGTTACACCAGACATCAAAAGGTGAGGCCGTCCACAGCAATTTAATGGAATTGAAAAGGAAAAAGACTTGACTGACAATCTCAAATGACAGCAGAAGCATTGATGAAAGTGTCAGGAGACTGAAAGATAATTTGCAGACACAGAAAACCACAGGAAACATTTTGTCACTTTACCATTAAACTTTCCTGCTTTAATAATCAAGGACATTTGAGCTGGCCTGTCAGTAAAGGTTATGACGGACAAGGAAAATTGCCAGTCTTATTCAAACACATAAAAGAAGGGACAGCAAACACAGAGTAGCACAAGGGGAAGTGCATTTTGCCCAGCAGGATATCTTGTGGGGACACATTTTCTTTGGGTGATGCCACATTCTTATTTTATGTAAATAAAAGTCTGGGAGCAGAGGAAGGCAGCGGCTTATCTGTCAACTTTGACTATTAACCTCAGTGACGAGCACAGACTGGCTGCTTTTATCTAAATTGAAAAACAGAGTTATTTGAATATCATGGGGGAGAATGCAATATACTGCGGCAGGGGAAATCGGTTGCTTTCCCCATTTTTCTTTGCAGAGATAAGACTGTATTTAGTGGCTTGCCGACAGAGCTTATGAGAACAAAGCGTTTCAGGCAAATAATTCCCTCTTTTCAAATGTCTTCCAGCTCTTTAATGGCGAATGGAAATTTATATCTAGTGATTACTCTTGTGGAGTTGCAGTTATAACCTGTCGGAAAAAGTAAGACGGCTGTCTCTCTATATCTAACGCATGTCTTTTGTCATCAAACACCAAGTATTTGTGGATATATTCACTCAAACAGAAGGTGGCATGTATTTCGCTCTCAAATGTTGTCTTTATGGTGTAGAATAAAGTAAGGTAATTGTTTTAATCCCACTCACGTACCCAGGAAAACAAATGTCAGGAAACCTTGCGAAAGTGTACATTGTTATGTGCCAAAACTAACTGGCACAGACAGAAGCAAAGAGTAGTTTTTAATTCATAAAAGTAAATGCAATTAAACATTGCATCATCATTACGTGTAAAATGGATGCAATAGGACCCTGACATATGTGGGTAAACAGCAGAAATCTTTCCTCACATGCACTCTGTTGAAAAACATAGCAATGCACTTTAGGAGTATGTAAGCTCCTGGGAAAACAAGTTGCCACAGTCTCTTACAATTCCACTCAACATGAACTATGTGAATATTAATAATTGTGTAATCTAGACACTTATTGCAGATGTGCCTTCTTACACACATATCTCTAGCAAGTGGGGATCCCTAACCTAGTTTATTTGGGGGGTGAATCCCGCCATCCTAAAATGGCTCTGGGGAAGTACTGAGTTGGCCTATATTATACTGACTGCATTTCTTTGTTATAATCTACTAATTGTAGATTATTGTATTGTATAATAAGACACTTGTCGGCATTACTGGATCACTACTCTACTAAACAGTCTAAACACTCACATGTCTCCATGCTGTTTTCTTCTTCTGCCGTTGTGACACCAGGTTTCTCGTACGATTTGTCGATTGCGGCCCGGAAGCTCTCATTGCAGCCACGGCCCCTGACGATCCGCGAGCGCGGCCTGCGAACGCTGATCTCGCCATTCAGCGTCGTCTCTGCAACGGCTGTCTGGAGGCTTTCAAGGGAGCTGGACTTTTTCAGGCCCAGTGAAGGTCCGACCTCTTGTTCTGCAGAACCTATTGAAAGAGGAAATAGAGTCACTGAGGCCAGCCGACTAATGGCGTGTGACTCTAACTCCCCACAAAGGCGACCTAAAACCTATCATCACGGAGCTCATTACGTATCAATGAACATAAAAACATAAAAACAAATGATGCCATTGTTGAGCCAATGAAGTGTGTAAAGTGTGAGAACAGAGTATTATATTTTTATTATATAGACATTTTCTTTTTAGGAATTATAATACAACCTCTGTCCTTGTGTCTGCAGAGTTAAATTAGGTGGCATAATACGTATAAATGAACCACAATCAAAGACAACAATGTACCACAGTATCAGAGTAATGATGATGTTTCACTAAAATATAATACATTTCCAAAATGTTTAGATAGACTGTAAACCTAAGACTCCATAGATGGCCCTCTCTCTCATTTCTCTTGTACTCAGTTTCTCTGAGAGAGGCTGAGTAAAACAGAGAGGAGAGCGAAAAAGAGAAGGCATATAGACTAAACAAAGTCCAATAATTTCCAACACCATTCTTTTGTATTCACTAGCCCATCTTAGCACCTCACATCTCTCAGCTGTAATCTTTTGTTTTATTTCTATGGCCATTGCATGTGTAGATGTTAGATAGCAGGCAATAGCACAACATGAAGGCAGAACTATTGAAAAAAAACCCTGCTCTGTTAACAGCCTTATGTTGATTAGCCTGGTGGGCCAAAACATCCGCAACATTTGTCAACACAGGCCACCTGCAGAACAATGCTAGCACATGGAACCTTTCCAATACATTGTCGTAATATGCACTGCACACTGCAACACAAAGCACACTTTAGTATGAGCATGGCTATATTTCTTTGTGACACAAGATCAGTGGCACCAACATAAGACAAAGTATATCCTTAAAAGGACACACACGGTGCTGGTAGATAAGCTGGTAGACCAGCTGTGTTGAAAAGTGAATTTTGAACGGTCAACCTCTTCAACACTGGAGCCGGGCCTCGGACAGCAGTAATTATTTTTCCAATGCTTGCCAGGGGTTTGTTTAGGGTATGTAAGTGGAGCGTGACTCAGGTATCGGTATTTCATTTTGTTAGGGAGCGTCCGTCAGTTCCCCGGAGCTCTTACCTTACACGCCAGTTGGTAAACAAGGAGCCTGGTTGATTTTCTGTCCCCTTTATTCTGCCTCAATTCTGCATGCAGCAAGGTGCTGTCAAACGTAACAAGATGGATTTCTGAATATGTGCGAGTAAAGCCTTGTTAGTTGTAAACGTCTGCAGAGGAAATATCAGTAATAATGGATAGACTGTTGATTCAATTACTTTAGCAGCCTCACTGACTCTCTGAGGGTAAAGCACATGTCGATGGAGTCTGGACAGAGCAGCATTGTGTCTTTACGACTCCCTGTAGACCATATAGACCCTCCACATGTGGTGAGTGTGTGCTGCTGTTTCCTCTGCAGCTTTATGTGGTGTAAATAAACATCTTCTACGGCTCTTCCTGATGGTTTTCAATAGTGAAATGTTGCTATGAGGCCCCCCACTGAATAGAACACACACATGCAAACACTGGATGCATGTGTATGTTTGCATGTGTGAACCCCATGCAGAGACCCCCGCCAAAAGGCACAATAACACAAACTCTTCACACACACACATTTATGTCAATGACCATCAACAAGATCCTCAACATGTTTAAAGTGGCCTAAATGAGGCATGACCCACTGCTGCTGGGTGATCACAGTGGATCTTTAGATGGAAGTTTGCACAGCCAAACACAGATTAGGCAAAGAAAATAAACCCACATCACTAAAAGAAAACAATTTGTGACCATTGTATGGAGTACCAACTCTCAAATAGATTTGTTTGAATGTTTGAGATATGGATGCAGGAAGACAAGAAACAGTGGTGTGAATACACAAACTTTGAAAAAGAAGGGTATGAATGAGTTAATGAGTTATTCCTAGGCCCTATTTTTACAAATTTGTGGATTGAAATTAGTATTACCAAGAGTTTTGGAGTCGATCAAATAGAAGGTTTTTAAATTGGTCCCCGCCAGCATCTGCGAATGGGACGAAATGGTTGCAATGGTTATCCTTGCTGGCAATTGTGACCGTGTAAAGTCTTGTCTTCCTGAAACAACTCAACCTCTTGCCAGATTTCAGACTTCTCCTAGTGTGAGACTTTCTGTATCTGGTTAAACCAAAAGGATCTTACTCTTTAACAAAACAGTCTGTCTCTGTAGGGATCCTTTCTATAATGTAGTCGTACACTTTTTACGGGCGAAATTACCTGCAAGTATTATGTTGCAGACATTGCAGCTCATTCGCAGATGCTGGCGGGGGCAGTCTACTGGACCAATTTCAAAGTTTTAGTCATTTCTACACCAAAATGTGTTTTCCTTTAAGAAAAAACAAAAAGAACTGGCAGCACTGTGCAGAAATGCATATATGCTGCTACTGTTATCATCATTTTACCAGTGGGAGCTTGTCTGTTTTGTTGGCTGAACCCCGTTGCTATTTTCTTCCTGATCCCTTAACCAAGCAAACCTGCAGCAGCTCACTAGTGATTAGCCAGCTACCTGAGCACACCATCTAGGCAGCTACTTGCAGAGGAGAAATGTAGGAGAGAGCAATGCTGATTGGTTTCTCATTTGAATAATTTTGTCATTTTAATGAAAGTTTTCATGCTACTTTTGGGATCTTTAGGGTCAGCAGGGCATCCCACTTTCTGCTGCATTTGCTACCAATGCACCCTTACTGAGAGTGTAAGTGCTTTCTATCTTCCGTGGCAGCTATAGACCTGGTGTCAAAGAAGTCAGAGGTCAGTTGTCAGCCAGTGGTGTTGGATTTCCAAAATGTCCGTCAAACGTACTATTATGTCCTGAATGAAGCATTTACCCTTTCTTTTTGTCCATGTTAATAAAAGGGCACAAGAGAACCGGGACTCAATCTTGAAAGTATCATTCAAAATAAACACCAATCCTATAATGCTGCATCCCATTTAGTGAAAATATCTCATATGTGCGGCTTCAGGCTGCATTTGACAGTAAAATGAAACTTTACTGTGTGCTACAAATGTCTATGGGTCAAAACCTCTCTGGTTGCTGGAACAGAAGATTCATTTTACTGCTTAGATCCTCAGAATAGGTGGGGCCCATTTCTGACTATGACAAATTGTAATGCCAGGAAAGCATAAACAGCCTTCCAAAACCAAGAGAATGCAAGTAAAACTTAAGTAATTGATTTTTTCAGAAGGAATAATCTCATCATGTAAAGGACAAGAGAGGACAGTCTAAAGAAAAAATAAATTTTAAGGAAACAAAGGTGCAGATACAGCGTAGCAGGAAAATGCTGTAATTTTTCATACTTTGTGGATAAAATTCAATCAAGCCAGTACAAATGCCATGTAAATTTGTTTCAATTTTTTTTTAAAGCTTATACGTAAAGCCTGCCAACAGTGGACACACAGAAGCCAGGGTGCATGTTTGACACAATGGGATTGCAAGTTAGAGCTGCGCAGGATGCAAAAGTTCAAGGGAACACAAATGACATCTGCTGTACTCGGAAACAGGGAATTATCCTCACGCTTGGTATTCCACGCGACGATCCCCTTTGCCATTGTTTCTAGTCAGCGTAGTGAATGACTGAGAGGAGCAGAGAGACAAAGAGGACGGGAGGGCGAGGCAAAGAGAGGGAGTTTGCCCATAGACCCTGGCTGCCTCGAACCAGCCTTTGTTTTCATCACCCTGGCTCTCCTGGGAGAGTTTGACGGACAGCTCTCTGTATGCCAGTCTATTATGTGATTCCTATCACACAACAGAAGCCTTGGTGCTTTGCTCCTCATCTCCCTCTTATTCAGAAGGATGAAAATACATATTCCCCCATTGCATGCAGACATGAGTTTGTCACTCCCCACACGTTTGGAGGAGAAATGAAAATCATCAAAATGAAATGCACAAAAAGGAAGACAATCAAACCAGATAAGGTAAAAAAGCAACTGGAATTCGGTCATGGCCAAAGACAAAAATGGCCAACGTGTTCCTTAGCCAGATTAAGGGCAAGGACAGGTAATTGGGGAAGATCCATTGCCATTAAACGTTAAAGGGGAGGTATGGCAAACTCCATGAATAAATCAGCAGTGGTTATTACAGGGACAGGAGCCGATAGTATAATTACAGCAGCTAAAACTATGCTCCCCAGCCATTATTCACCACGGGCCCTTGCATGTAAAGATCTGTGTACAGACAGGGGCTCTATTACACATAATTTATTCTGAAAGCCAGGGCTTTAAGCAAGGCGGTAAAAGGGTAATTATGTTAAAAATAGCCTCCAAGGTGGTCGGGAAGGCCATGTCCAGGTATCCCAGTGGAAGTGAGGCGTCCCTGGGTCGGCCAGGCTCCTATGTCTCTGCCAGTTGTGGACCATTAGCCTCTCCACAGAGGACGTCCTCCATATGTTGAACATGTGTCACAAAGGAATCATCATTACCCGGACTGGTTAATATCTTAATCAAGAATACTGGATACTGCCCTGTGATTGTGAGGTTGTATCTCGCTACACTATGAATATGCAGAGGCTGGCAATTCACTGCATTAGGAACTGACTTGGCTGAGATGTAAATCACAATCAGGGTGAGTTTGTTGTGCCGGTCTCTCATTTACCACTGCTGGCCTGTCAGTGCCCTGTCAGTGACCGGGCTCCACTAGTCTCTTAATATTTGTATTAAGTGATATTAATATGTTATACGTTTCCTACCTTTTACAGTTTGTTGAAAGTCCTTGAGATATACACAAAGTTGTTGTATTGCTTCATAAATGTAATGTCACATACCTGATACAGGATGGTATGATACACTATATGATGTGTTTTTTTTCAAATATCCCTGTACACAACAGGCTAGAGACATGCTACTTTCCTATGATTATCCTCTCAGAAATCACTCAAAAATATCCCCTTGTGACTCAGTCATCAGCTCATTCTGTGCTAATTTAACGGTGTGAATGCACTCTAACGTGCTCCTACCAGAGCTCAAAACAGCCTGACTATGATGGATCAATTGCAGCGAGCTAAAGAGGCCAACTGGCAATGAATGTCTCTCTATTGCAAATGCTACTCCATTGCCTGGCTCCCTCCAGCCCTCCACAACTCCTGGAGTAATGAGTGTTTACTTCAATCATTTGCACTGCAGAACGAGCACAATGGCACAGGTTCCCACATTAGTTGCCAAGTTTCTATTCAACGCCATGCAAGTCCCTCTCAGCAATATGAAAACCCTCTTTTGATCATGCGGCTATTACCTCAAACAACTCTCTTCTCAATATGCATCTAAAAGGTGCCAAGATCAGACAGCCAATAATGGTTGGTTATGAGCTGGTTATGGAGAGAATGTGGGACTGCTTTTCCACTCTATTATTGACCCATGGATCCAGCTGAACAATCATAATGATCCATTGTAATAATGGTGACAGTGTATTGAGATGGTCCAGGCACGGTTGCTTACCTCCATTGGTTCTTGTGCTGCAGTTAATCTCATCTGCTACTGTTAAAGAGCATAAACAAGCATGTGTGGTTAGCATCTCCTGTAGAATGTTGGAGTGCATGCAAAGCAGAAAGAGACAGAAGCAGAAAGTGCAGGGCAGATACTGAATAGTTTGAGAATAGTGATGTAAGTAGAACAGATATTACACTGCATGCAAGGGCCTGTCAATCATGAGACTTACAAGGCAAAGTGCCTGGAATGTGCTAATGTATTACTGCCAGCGGAGGCACCTCATGTCTCTTTCTTCCCTTTTCTTCCCACACTCAATCTTGTTCCCCATCTAAATGCGATTGAACTGCAGGGTGTCTGACCAATTTACCATATTTCAACAATGATGGGCTTCAAAGTCATACAATCTATCTGCTGATATGATTTGGGAGCACCTGGAACACGATTAAAAGGAGGGACAAAAATACCTAGTGACAGAAGAAAATGTAGAGGATAGCATTGTTGAACATCTTAACCATTTAGTTGGGATAGCTTTGAAAGCACAGAGCAGCTTTATTAATGTGTTAAGGGAAAGTAGAGAGGTATGCTTACACCTGCTACTTCACCTAATGTCTGAACACAAACTTCAATGTTCAACAGTGTGCCAATGACAAGTCTTACATAAATGCTGGCTCTATGGTCTTTGGCTCCTTTCATTTTCTACTCTGTTATACATTACCCATAGGCCATTTTTCATTGTGTGGCTTTGATGTAATCATTTCATTAAAATAATCAACGTACTATAGCAGTGTGTGCTTTTGAGATAAATGAAACTCGTGTGACATTCGATACGATATGTAGCTTTCATTCAACACAGATTCTAGTGCTTGTGTTCCATGTATTGACTGAAACATTTCTCCTCCAGGAACTCACATCAGTTACACAAGCTATTATATGAGAGGAACAAGTTAGTTATTTCCCTGCACCATCTGAACACTGATATTCCCACTAATGGATTATGAGTTTGTATTGGCAAGGATTTCAGCAGGATATTTCACAAACTCAATTGGGCCCGGAAATTGTTGGAAGGGAATGTGATTTTGAATTACATTTAATAACACACACACACACACACACAATGATCTTGAGAACTAAGAAAACATCGATAACACTGGTTATCCCAAGAGTGAGGCGTCGTCTTATGAGCAGATTAACTTGTAAAAACAAACTGCTGTTTTCTCCATCTAATCAAATTCACAAATAAATGCTGATGCTACTTTGGAACAATTAAGAAGCCTTTTTGATTAAACTCATTGATAAAATGTGCATTTGCAATGATGAGGACGCCATCGCGGAGCTATGTCAGCATCCTGTCCATTCTACTCACTTCCTTTCCTCAGTTATATCCAATTATATTTTTATTCAACACTAAAAACATAATGGACACGATTATTATGCTCAACTAATTGCTTAGTGAAACCTATCCAGTGGCTAACTATTATCTTTCTCCTAAGCAGCACTTTTTAGCTGAATGGTTGTGTTGTGTCTGGGTTGACTTTGTAGAAACATTTTGAAGGTGGACCCCAGATGAGAGCAGTGGCCTGGACCTACACTAGTCTGTGGGAGAGTCAAAGGCTTTTTCAGGTCTCTGGGCTCCATGTGGAAAAGACTTGGCTGTTATCTGTTATGATTAGCCAGTGATCCGAGAGAAGGCAGCGTCTGCTTCAGCCTCAGTGGGAGAGTCTCTGAACTCGCACCATCTTCTTCCCTAGATCCAGTCTGTATGTTTGGGTGTGTGCTTGTGCATGTATGCGCATGCATGCCTCTCATCAGCCTTTCCATTACTAGACTAGTCACTAAGGAGGCCATTGTGCTCTTGCTTCTTGTGTTGTATCCATGCTCCACTGGACACAAGTCCATAGGAGGAGAGGTGGTGGCTGGACAGAACTGAAAGGACTGTGTGTGTTTATGTGGTGGTGGTGTGTGTGGGGGGGTGGGGGGGTATTTCATTTTTTTTGCCATTATTGTGCCTTTACTGAGACTGCCGGAAAAGGTAAGAGACATTAAGTGCTTGAGGAGTCAGAGGTTACGTTGAAATCCAGTCCATCACCACTTTGGGGTGTCAGACAATCATACAAGTTTTACTGTAACCAAAACCCACAGGTTAGCCAAACATAATGGAAATTGCCAAAACTGTGACACAAGCTGTCTCTTGTAAACATTTATCACAGTCTACAGGCCAACTTTCTGGTTCAGCTTTGACCTAGTATACCTGCCATACTTGTGCCCGGACACACATTTTCTGTTTAAGATTAGATTACTTATGAGAAAATCTGGCTAAACAGTTTCCTTTACAACCTGCCTGATCATCCAACTGCTTGTGTTTCATAGTGAGGTCACCATGTTCCCAGAATAATGTAGTTATTGTAAATCAACATACAACTTACCTAGATCCATGCTCTTTGACTTGCGTGTCTTGACAATCTCCAATTCGGCAGCATTTTCATACTGTTTGGTGCGTTTTTCTGACATACTCTGGCGGCCGAAGCCTTCCCTCTGAAACGAACCATCAGGGTCTGCATCTGGACTGAGCGAACTACAGTTGATGAGAAAGAAAGGAGAGAGGGAGCAACAGAGACAAGATTATTATAATGTTGCTATGCGACGTGGCAAATGCAGGGTCATTTCAAAAGCATACCCTTTAATCTGATGATTATCCAATTAAAGGTATATTTTGAAATCCTCTACATCACATTGCAGTTAAATTGCTTGGGATTGTCCTTGTAATAAAAATGGGAGATAAAATCTACCTATTAATATTAATACATGCCCAAACCTCAGCCCAAAACACGCCTTTACTATCAGATAATGACCACCGACATTCAATACTCACACACACACACACACACTCAGTTTCAATCCTTCATTTCAATGACTATTCTAAGCAAGGACACCTCCACCTCTGCTGGGTGGGATCAGGACATGCTACAAATGGGAAGAGGAGGCCTGGCTAAGAAGTGTGATACCCCAGTGAGGTGAGGGTGCTCCGGGGTCATGGCCACTCAATAAACCCCCCTCCTCCTATATGTCTGGAGCAGAGACAGAGCCGGCCCACTATAGTGCACTCCCTTTGAGCTCCTCTATCTCTGTCTGGATCTTAATTGAAAATCGGAGGGGAGTGGGGAAAGGAGGCTGAGAGAGGGGAGGACACTGTATTTGCATGCAGAAGAGTGCATTAACAATTAAGGTGAGAACACAATGCCATTTGAGGGGAAACAGGTGGGAGGAGACGCAGTGCTGATGGAGTCTAATAAATGTTACATACATGAGAAGTTTTTTTTGTTCTGCTGATGATCATGCATTATGACAATTAAAGGGTGTTTTTTACCTTCGGAGTTCTTTTAAGAGACTGAAATGCATTTTACATCATTATTTTAATCAAATTATCTGATCTCTCCTGCGATTGCAAATGAAAAGCTTTTTTCCTGAGTTGGATGTGATGATTATATGTTCAAAAGCGGAGTAGTGGTGAGGAAATGTGTTTTTTGTCTAATGTGTCCTCTTAGAGCAGATGCTCCTTCCAGCACCCTTTAATATTTGTAATATCACTTAACAGCAACTGCAGACCTGCTGGCACTTGCTTGCACGTAAACAATTCTTATATGGGTAGTCAACCCCATTTAACAAAAGCTTCATGTATCACCGAGGGGCCGGCGTCAACATGTCACTTTGCTATCGGCCATACCTGACAATCCCAACTAAGATCAGACCGCCTCACAGGACCAGCTCCAGCTGACACAGGAAGAGAGGGAGGTGGAGCAGGAAGAGAGGAATGACAGCACAGATGTATTATTCATTTATTTATCATCCCTCGCTATTCTCCTCTCATCATTCCAAGTCCACAAAAACCAGCCTGTCCTCTCTTTTTCTGTCTCCGCAAATGTCATCTGTCGGAGCGTGACTGAGACGGTGCAGGAGAGAAAGGACGTATTTTCAGCCTGAATTTAGATTTCATTCACTCTTGCCAGTATTGTGTTTTTTGGGCCAACTGAACACACATAGAACATAGACAAAGTAAGAAGCCAGCAGGTGGCATCATGCACAGCCCTGTCACACAGGTACAGAGAGTGTGTGACTGTTCGTGGGAGCAATTACAGAGAGATGTGGTTGGGGGGGAATCAGAAACCAGCTTGTCTGAGCACAAATTGTGAAAAATCTGTGGGCAGTAAGAGTGAAGTTCAGAGGGCTAGCCCAGCCGTGGTGCAAATTCACTCAGTCGGGCATCAGATCTGTTGGTTTAAGCTGCTGCCCATTTTAACACTGCCTCTGCTTTACTTTGGTTCACGCAAAGAAATGACTAAATGCCCAGGTTGGGGATCCAGGGTGACCAGAAGTGAAGTAGCCAGTTGTGTTTCTTTGAGATTTATTTTCCTAAACCTAACTAAGTAGATTTGATGCCCAAACCTAACCAAACTGCGACCAAGTCATATTTTTTGCCACCAGTATGGACGCTAATTTAGGAAACGCTCCTGTGGGTCATAATAGAGGTTAGGAACAATTGGCCTATGTGAAATGTGGTATGGGTTGGAGGACTTGTTGCTACTTATCACAAATGGCCATGGCTACTACAGTCCATTAAAATAAATACATTACTCAATTACAGATCTAATATCCACTTTCTATTAGCTATTCATTCCCCATTGGAATGCTGGTTGTAATGAGATACTGCTTTGTTAGTCTCTTTGCTCTGATCTGATGATTTAAGCTTCTTAAGCTTAAATGCAGTCTGCTGGTGGAAGAAAAAGACAAAGGACCATAAGTGTTTGAGTCTATGAAGGTGAGACCCATGCTGCACGATTGAGTTGATCACTTTGGTCACATATTCAATGAAAAATGTATTGGATAGATGTAAATGAGAAATAGCTTGACCATGTTACCCCCTCCCAGACAAGTTTGATAATCTACAGAGTGGCACAATTTCTTCCTCAGACCATCCATCCTGTCCACGCCTATCTTTATTAGCCGGCCCAATCCATTTGGATAATACATTCCCTCATCTCTCCTTCTTTAAGCAGTGTTTAAAAGCAATTCCCACCATTCCGAACAGATGCTTTCTCCCCATTCAAAGTCCTCCTATCATCTAATATTAACTAGTGCTGAGGATTGCTCACAGGCAAATCCACAGCTTTAACTTTGCATTTTACATCAACTTGTTCCTGTCTCCGTCTCCCTTGCAGGCGGCAAAATGTGTCAAACTGCACATCAGCTTTGTTGCTAAGCGGTGTGTGCTAAAAGTCCTTGGTGCTTGCAATTTGACTTATGTCATTCTTTTCCCCCCTGCCTCCTAACCGTTACCCTCCATTTCAAAACGAGCCCAAAGAATCTCAAAGCATCCTACTTCTTAGAAGAGTGCGGTTTGATCGACTAGCAGGGGGGTTCTGTGCATTAGTTTCAACGCCTCAGAGAGGGGGCAAGAAGTGGAGAGGGATGCCCGGTAAGGTGCTTCTGAAATGGTCCTTCTGAGGTTTGGAGGAGGCAGATTCAGCTGACCGCATGGATGCATAGCTGGGCCAGGGAGCTTGGAGCTGCTTTCAATCATTGAATGAAGCTCTGCATGAGAAGTCGGTATGAGGTCTGCACTACTGGCATGTGCAGCAGCGAATACTACATAGTTGAAAGAATTTATACACTTAAGAGTGAAAAAAGATGAACACAGAGGTCTTCTCTTGCACCTTTGTAACCATTTTCTTAAACATGAATGTTCTGTAAAAAGTAAGATTACCATTTCACTCGCTTAAAAGCACCCATAAAACATTTGACTTAAACCTGGGTATAAAAACTTTAGAATAAAATGGCCCCATCAGTGCCACACAGAAGAACAGCCAACCTGTGATTTGCTGTAATCTCCTTTTAATTGTGATGAAGTTGCAGGGAGAGACTGAAAGGGAGAGGGACAAGATCAATTAAGACCTCTTTGTCTGCCGGCTGACTCCTGTGCAGACCTCCTCATTCATCCCCTGCCTGGTGTACGGATGTTTTAATTGAGTTTTGCTGCACTGACTCCTCCGTCTGCTGAATGGGAGAGCGACTGACAAGCAGCAGGCAGAGAAGATCTTTTGGCTTTGTGTAGCAAAAGTGTGTGCGTGCAGGTGACTTCGGCATCACTCATGCTGAGAGTCGCCTGCACCCCTGTCACAATGAGGCGGTGTAGGGCACACACACACACACATAGTACGCAGCAAAGGAAGATGTAGATAAACACACTCAAGGTGAGCACAGAAATGAAAGCATGTATGACATGCTTGTAGCAGTGGCGCACCACTGAGACATGCTAAATATTCATAAAGCTGGAGGGGACTATTAGCATTTAAGGTGAAACATACCTGCAAAATATGTGTGTGTGTGTGTATACGCGCGTGCATGTGTGTGTGTGTGTGTGTGTGTGTGTGTGTGTGCGTGTGTGTGTGTGTGTGTGTGTACTACCTGGTGTTAGAGTCACTACCAACTTAAATGGACATTTGAGATAAGTCAAATAGTATGTATGTGTGCATGCACTACAGGGCTGTATGAATTTATATGTAGTTATGCTGATAGATTGATGGGAAAAGCACTTGTGATTCTTAGTTACATTACTGATGATAGAAACTATTAGGGAGTCAACTGAAGTAGGCAGTGTGCCTGCAATGTTAGCTTGCAAGTTTGTTTGTTCGTGTCTATGCGGACCTTTTCCACTTTATATGTTAATTTGTGAAATTGTTTACCAGCCAGTGTGTATCTAAACACTCGTGAGACTGAGGGCGTCTCTGCAGCAGTGTGTGTGTGTGTGTTTGTCTGGGGTCCTTTTCCATCTCTGCTGGTTGACAGACTGTGTCAGAGCTGCCTGGGAAATGATGTCTCCACCTGTGACATCTCACAAAGACGGAGAAGGACACCGTCTAGTTCTCACTCTCTTTTCTCTCTGTCTTTCTCACTGTCCACTTCTCTTCCCTCTCCCCTTAATGAGAATTGACACCTATCCAGTACATCCAGATTGAGGTCCAAGCCATTGGGACAGTAGTAGTCTGGTTATATCAGGGTTGTTACAGTGCCCCTAGTGGTCCAAGTAGAGGAGTGATGTTTCTTTTTTAAAATTTGTTAAGGTTACTTCTCTTCTAGCAACTCGACTGGGTTGTACTTTTGCAACCACACTTTCTTTATTGTGAAAATGCATAATTTCTGTGAATTATCTGTGCATCTGTCTATGTTTTAACTCTATATGTATGTATTTTGTGTCTCTCTTTAATAGGAGATCCTGATTGCAATGACAAAACCTGTTTAAATAAAGGATTACATAAATAAACTGATGCCCTCTGTCCATCACACTACCTGATGACAGAGATTCGGAATATATTTTACAACATGGAGACTATGAAAGCATTTGTATTAAACCATGTACATTTTCTTACATTTGACACTTTAGGGTTTAGGATCTGACAATTCTTTGAAGAAAAAGGTTCTTCAATATTTGTGGGGGAAAGGATCTTTGACATTGAGGACGGAGTGCCGTTAAGTTTGCAAAGTAATTTTTTCATCATTTGTTTTGTTGGACTTTTATTAATGCTAAAATGTATAAGATAGTGTACATTTTTAACCCCATAATAATTGCTAGATTCAGACAGATATACAATCAAATCAATCATACAAAAAATATGTAACTGAAGACACTTACTAATTATAAATTAATTAATATTATATTAAGTGACCATTATCTGATTTCAACTGCATATGCTTCCTTTCCTCCTGCATGTAGTAAATTCAAGTGGTATACAGAGCAGCCATGATAACAGGGGTTGGTATGGTAATAGCAGCCTGTGCACCACAGTCTAGCTGTAGTAGTTAGTTCCTGGCTCTCAGTGATGTTGCGTAACACTTGCTAAACTTCAGAATGATGAGCATGCTGCGGACACCCCCCGGCTTTTATCTGCACTTTAGTGCCAACTCCAGAGTAGACAGTACAGAGTGCTACTGGAGGTGAATGAGGGGGGGGGGGGGGGGCTGTGGCAGCTGCAGCCCTCCTGCTGGCCAGGGTGAAACATAGTGGAAATATCGTTTTACCTTTTTAAATAATTTATCAATTAATTTCAACCGTTTCCTTTCAGGTCCTTGTGGATGCATTATTATGTTGAATTTGAAAGATAAACATTAATATATTTTTTTACCTACCCTATCATGACTTCTTGTCTTCACCTCAGCAAATGAATGGAACAGACAATAACCTTAAATAGCATATTTCTTCACAGACATGTTTCTGAAACATGATGCATCATTAATAACATGTTGAATAAAACACCAAAGTAAGTGGCAATCAGCCCGCACATGTTTAGTCTATATGTTGTTTTCGTTGTGACTAAATCAGCAGCAGCTGAGCTTGTTGCAGGCTGAAATAACCTGGATTATATGAATAATATTGTTCATTCTGCTGTCAGATTATTTACACACACACTTTAGATTTAACTCTTTACTACATCTGTCAGTGTTTATTCTAAACATTAATATGCACATGCATGTATGCACATACTGTATCCAGGGCCCTTACTGAAAATATGTGGCATGCCTGCCTCCTCTCACATTCTCAGAACAATGAAGCTCTCTCCGATTTATGTACTTCACATTAATCATACTCCAATAACATTTACAAAGCTAAAACATTCTTTACTGTACTGTAATTATGTAAACTACATGAGTCTTGCAGTGCTGCAGTGCATGAAGTTATGTTAAGTTAAGCCACAAAATGCTTTTCTTCACAGTTGAACTTATTGTGCATCTATACTAAATGAGCATAAAAACTAAACTGTGGTTTCACAGAATAAAATAGCATGAGGAAGCAGAGGAGTTCTGTTGTTGGGAGGAGACACAATCTCAGTCTCTCAAAGAACTTCGTAAGTAAGGGGCTCACACCACTCTTCCAAACTTCTCCTGACCGAGGAACTTGCTGATTGCATCTCGGTGAGGATTAGATAAACTACCAATGGGGCATTGTTATGAAAGGGAAATGTTCATACAGGGGTGGGTGAAGGTGCAGTGACCTGTTATAGTCTTAAGGTGCTTGAGAATGTGGGCTTAATGCAGCTAGAAACAAACTGATTTGAACTCCCGATCACTTAACATCTTTCAATATGATCTCAGATGTTTTTTAATTAGAATTTCTGAGATCTCAATTTTCAATTCTTTGTTTATTATTTGCACACTAAACATGCAAAAAGAAAACTATATGGACTGGGAGGCCAGTTAGAGGGAAGAGACACACCCTGTAACTGCACTTTGTTTTTTGTGATGAAAACCAGGTGGGAACTAGAAACATGACTGTACACTAAATTGTGTTCCTGACACTGTTCCACATTCCATTCCTGCAAGAAAACCCTTTCATTGTCTTGTTTATCCAGATTATTCTGCAAAGCCACTATATCAACCAGTGCTTTTTATCTGGTTTACTGTAAATCATTTAGACGTGGTCCTTCCTGTTTGGCTTTGGATTCAAACTAATGAAGGAGGAGACAGATACCAAAGAGAATTAATGTGGCGGGTCAGGACCCAATACTCAAATGAACTTAGTGCAGATATGCAAAGTAATAATTTACAACCTTTATTTATCCGGTGAAGCCTGACAGAAGACACATGCTGGTTTCCATCACCTCCATGTAACATGTTCACACACCCTTTAACCCTACACACATCCTGGACTTCACCAATGCAGCCACAGTCTTCTACATCTGGCTGACTAGTAGTCATATCAATGTATAGAGGATTTAAATGTGTCTTAAAGTTTCTCCATGGGAGTTGTTGTTTACTGTACCACCTGGTCTCCAGATTTGAACCAGTGGCATAAGGTAGTTACAACGGGATCAAGTGCACGCTATTATGATGGGCCCAAGTGCATG
Organism: Nannoperca australis; assembly: GCA_036023655.1. Taxonomy (NCBI): domain Eukaryota; kingdom Metazoa; phylum Chordata; class Actinopteri; order Centrarchiformes; family Percichthyidae; genus Nannoperca; species Nannoperca australis. Next base: position 39,543 of record JAVQJD010099017.1, on the reverse strand, counting down.
CCAGCTTGCATATTTCATACATTACCAACAATGTGTTAGATTGTACAGTCAAACCAGTTACTTAGGCTATTGTATTGGAGTTAATATGAGCACATCATTGTGTTATATTTAAGTGAATGGGAAAGTGTGTCCAAACTTTTGACTGGTACTGTAGGTTACTACTGACTAAAGAAAACCATAATATAGATGGATTATAGAAAATGGAACCATATTTCATTTAATGTGAGTTAGAACACAGGCATTGTTAGAGGGCCTTCTCTCTGTATGCCCCCCCCCCACAAGTGACTTCTACTAAAGTCAATGCTACCACCACCTAGCTGGTAAAAAGGAGTATAAGTATTAATAATACCAATAAAACAGTCAGTAATACAGCAGCAACAAATAAAAGCTTGAATATCTGGACATTACCATTTTAACAGAGATCTAAAAGCATGGGGTTGTAATATTTATAGGCTGTTTTATGTTCATTTGAGGACTGTAAACCTGATGTGTTACAACAACGTTTCATAACAACAGGACAGCTGTAAGTACCTGCAGGAGCAGGCAGAACGGGCATATGTCTTCACACAGTAAAATGTGAACAATAAGAACCATATATGCACATACATAGAAGAGCACATCCATTAGATATTGGCTAGGAAGATATAGGGAGAATGCATATTTATGAAATTATACATGGCTGAAATTGAGGAAGGGAAAAGAGATTATAAAATAACAGGTTCTTTTTTTTTTGTTTACATTAGTCATAATTGACCTGATACTAACCGCTTCCAGATGGTAAAATAACCTTTTGATTAGCCCTCCATTAATAAAGTGAAGTAAGACGGAACTCAATTAATTTTACAAGCCAACTGGCTCGTTGTTCCATGTGTGAACAAAGTTACATACAGTACTGAAGAAAATAAATGAATTAATAAAGGGAAATACAAAAAGTAGAGAAAGAAGAAAGAAGGAATCTGAGTTTGTTAAATTCCACAGAGTGAAAAAAGGACAAGAAGAGAAAGAGCCAGAATTACAATTATTTTACAAGCCAACCAGCCACTTTTGTGCTTTGTGTATGCACTGTAGGTGTATAGCTGTGGCCTTGGCAAGGCACCTCCTATGAGGAAGGAAGGCTGCATAATACTGGAGGCCAGAGGTGAGACTTTCACAGCTCGGCACAATACATATTCAGTACGTACAGGGCCCTGGCTGCACTGTTGCAAGAGCTTAATTAAAAAGTAACAGTTCCAATACGCTGGAGTCTGGCTGACCCATATCCCCTGCTGGCTCAGAATGCCTGTCAAAGCTGTGTGTGTATATGTGTGTGTATATGTGTGTGTGTGTGTGTGTGTGTGTGTGTGTGTGTGTGGTGTGTGTGTGTGTGTTGAGGGCACTAGAAAAGGAAAATGAGAAACAGTTATAGTCAGAAAGAGGATACACACTTGGTGCGTTTAAGCAGCTGTTAGCATTTGAGGAAATGTGAACGTGTGTCTGATGTGCGTGTGTGTGTGTGTATGAGAGACTTTGAGGACATGAATTATTCACAATAACCCTGGGCAGTGGTTTATAGCACACTTCTGCCTTGTGTGCACACGTCATGCGTGCATATGTGTGTTTGTGCATAAAGTCTGTGTACGTGTTGTGTGTGTGTGTGTGTGTGTGTGTGTGTCTGTGTGTGTGTGTGTGTGTGTAAATGGGGAGTGTGTAAGGAAGTCTGAGTGCGGTTCAGCCATATGCTGCAGACCCAATCCACTATGACAAACCCCTGACATCACACGAACATCAGCCATGCTGAGCAAATCTACTCATTCATAATAAATGAGACAGAGAGGGAGGGGGGGGGGGAGAGAGAGAGAGAGAGTCTCTGGGGAAAATGAATAAAAATACTTTCAAAAATAAATTAATAAACCAAGCATCTCTATTGGTGGCAGCCAACATTTCAACCTTGAAAAAAAACAACATTGGTTATATTGCAGCATGCCATTATACACGTGACATCACCCAGCCAATCATAACAAAACATACAAATCTTTACAGAATAAAAAAGGACTGACTATGAAATAGAAATAAACAATAATGTAAGGGTTAGAAACAACCTACGTTTTGATAAAAAGCAGTTCAGTTCAGTTCACAAGAATGAAGAAATGATTGGATGTCTTGTCTTTATATTTTTCTGTATCTGATTATTCCTTTAAGGTTGAACAACTGTAACTTCCTGTGCTAAAAGGCAACCTTTAAGTGACAACAATAAAACAAGAGAGACTGCAGCATTTTATAAAATCAGCACAGAGGTGTGCTGCAGTTCTGGAATCTTATTCTTTCCCCCCTGGTTTGTTCCTCTGCTTAACTGAATTAGGTCCCTAAAGAGACTTAGTTCTCTGACAAGGTTGATGAGCCCTAGCTTCATATTTAATTACGAGGGTGCTTCAGCTGAGCTGCAGTCTGTAGACTGATGGGGGAGCCGAAATCCTGCGGGTGGTTCGGGATAGAGAGGTGGAGTTACTGTACTAGTCCCTGGGAGTTTTTTTTTTACTCATAGTCTGACTGCTGCTGGGTCATCCATTATTTAACAAACACACACACGCACACACACACACACACACACACACACACACACACACACACAAACACACACAGAGCCACACATGTGCTTTGCCATGTACAGTACACATACATATACCCACATGATTTTACAAAACTGTATAAGTACCCAAATGTTACTCACATTTTGGGATTTTAAATGTAGCCCTGATGCAAACATTCACTACTTTAGATAACCAACTTACAATATGATATGAAAATGTTTTTCCTGGTTTGTACTAGCAATCACACAATGTAATGAATGTAGGCAATAACTTTCAATAACTAAAAATGAATTCTGCAGAATATTAAATCAGGAGATGTCATACACACATAGTAACCTAACCTAAACCTCCTGCACACTGTATCTGAAAATAAAAAAAAACATCCTGCTTTCTGAAGCCCATCAAGCTATAAATAATTCAGCCGACTCAGCTGCAAAGTAAGAACAACCCGCTGCTCACCATTCATTCTGACCGGGCAGCTCATGGATCCAGGGCAACGGGTTTTCCCCCACGAAGCCCATGTCATCGTGGGAACTGGAGGACGATTGGTCTGAAAGGTGGGCAGGAAGCAGGGGCGGCCTATCGTCTTCGATCATCACTATGTCGTCCTGAGGCATGTTCACAGTCGGAGACAGCTGGTAGTTATCTGAGATAGAAGTGGAGATTAGACAGCATATATGACTGCATATATTTGTAGGTTTCTTCACAATTATGTAACATAAAATAGCAGCAATACTGATAGTTTTTTTTAAACATCCAATTAGTGGTGTCTGAGAACAAGTCTGAAAAAATCAGATTGAGAAAATATGTTGAAGCAAAGTCAGACATATGCACGCACACTCCTCCACCTCCTCAGACATGTTGGTGTAAACATAATTCTATCTTACTTTGCAGTAGTAATTACCAAGATAATACTGTATACAAAGATAACTTTGGCCAGGATAATTGTACTATGACATTTTCCTATCAGGACATGCCTGAAGGACACTGCCATTTCTCAAATAGGGGAAATAACGGTGCTTATCAGGTACAATTTTCGAATGCTGTATGCACACATTGCATGACATGCATGACATGCATTTCACATTTGTGAAAATACACATAATGATATAATGTCTACTATCCAGAATCCAGTCTCTTAATTGCACAATATAAAGTTGTACACCTGAGTACTTTTATCCATTCTCCTTCACTCTTCTCCAAGGACAAATATGAGCAGAAGAAGTGCTTTCCTGATCTGTATTCTGTCCTGCCTGACCCTCCCCTCTGAGGTCTTCTTCAAATGGCCCCTTAGCTGCTCAGGAGTTAAAGTCAATGGGGAATGTGCTGCAATGGCAAGCACTCGGCATCAAGAGCTGGAGAATCGCTGTCCAACGGCATGAGAAGTGTTACAAGCATTACAATACAGAGGTGGAAGATTCACTCTGCAAATTTGATCAGTGCACAACTTGAGAACAGACGTGGACAAAAATAAGGGTATCAAAGTCCAAATCACACTTTAACCACACACCTGCTTACTATTAGACTGCTATGACTGGACTTCCTGCGGTCTTGTTTTTGTTTCCATTATCGTAAGGCCGTTTTGCAAATGTAATAGCTTAGGAACAATTGTGTGTAATCACAACATCAGACAACAATATTTACCCTGGCAAGATCCCAACATGAATCTGAGGGGCATTTAATTTCACTGGGGCCCGACGAATGATAAATGCATAGAGTGGAAGTAAATCAACGCGGCAATGAGGTGTAGAGTTTAGATATTTGAAGAGGGGGGAAAACAAAGATGAAAAACAAAACAGCTGTGCAGGAACAGCAACCAAGGTGGGCTTAGAAAGGTCCTCCCCAGAAAGCACTGAAGTCCAATCACTAGGCTTCACATGCAGTGTGACAGTGGATGCACTGAATGATATCACCAAGATATCAATTTACTTTGCAATTACAAGATTGTTTTAGCTTACAAGCCTGATGTTTATTTTTTTATCCCCATAAAACAAAACTTTAATTCAGGAGAGGACAAGTTGCTTTATACTGTGAATAGAAAACGTTCTCAAATGCAGACCCCTGTACTTACGCATTTGTTAATTGACTCTTTTGGAAGCCTCGTCCCTCTGTGTATGGACTGCTCATCTTTACCTGCTAATCTTTACCAGTTAAGATGGCTGCCAACACTGTACAGGTGAAATTAAGGTATTTTCTCACCTAGGCACCTTGACAGAGAATCATGGGTAATTGAATAACTAATGTAAATCGGCATGACTGGAGTAATGACAGCGAAAAACTCCAGGAAGTCAGTTAGAATTAGCTAGACCTATCACTTCCATTGCAGGCATACCAAGTATCTGGAAGTTGAATTTTAGCTGTGTATACTGATATTATTCAAATTTAGTCTCTAATCTAAACCCCTTTTGTTGTAAAGAAAATACAAAAACAAGGTTTGACCTCCAGTTCATCCAATCTAATGCACGGCAAGACAAACAATATAAGGTGCTGTTCCAACCCTTAACAGGTATTATAATGTACTGTACTGCAACACTGGTAAAGTATTGTCACAATTTTTTCAGATTTTCCCAGCTTTAAGGAAAATGATGATGAGGAAATCTGCATATGGGGAAAAAAGGAATGTATGATTGCTGCCAATAGTAAGGTGTACAAGATTTGCAGAATCAATATTCTATCCATATCTGTGTACTATATTGTTATTCAATTTATTTATATAGCGCCATATCATTATGTTTGCTTTATCCTCTATAGAATAGTTTGGTTCTCCGAGTCCCCCAGAGTCCCCCCAATTCTCAAACACTCCAAAAACAGTCCCCTCATCTGTCGTCAGTGTATCTGCTTTACTAATCTCTATAAACAGATGCTGCAAAAGAATGCACAATCTGTAGGCAAGCAGCAAGATTTTGGTATCGCAAGCATACTGGTTTGCATATGTAGGCCGTTTGTAGTCCATGTAGCATCAACTAATCACTTTTCAGCAGTCTTTGTGGAGAGAAAAACGGGCCATTGGCCAAAATGCATCTAGGAATCCGTCTGCGCTCGTCTGACGACAAGTTTGCTTTTTATCAATATCCGAGCCCTGGAGATTAGCTTTTTATTAGCTTTTTAAAAATGTATCTGCAATCAAATTGTTTTCAGACAATAGGTGATGATTTTCGAGATTGTAAATCGGACTGTAAACAATGACGGATGTCTTGGACCGGATATACATTATCTGTTATCCAGATGTCCACAGCCGATGGGTTCCAAGGTTGCTGCTTTATAGTATAGTAGTATAGTAAAAGATGTCATTCTACCAGTCTTTACTTTCCCTTAGCTGTAAGATAGAGTTACCTCTCGGTTGCAGCAGCGAGACACTACAGTAGTCACCTGGAAAAGACATACAGTATAGTGGTAACAGACAGGAAGTGCTGTTTCGTCAAAAGAAGCTGTGTAAAAGGTTTGGTGTGCATTTCAAATACACAGCATATGGATGTAACATTTCTTTGCATTCACAATATACCCTTTAAAGCCAATACATTACTCCTAAACACCTTACATTCACTCATGTCAGCAGACCACTTTTGCTAACAGGACACAGTTTTAATTAGAAACTCGGCAAGCTTCCCTCTCATAGCTTTATGAAATATTTCCAGTGATGACCTCTTGACACAAGTCATCAGTGCTGCAAATGATGAGTTGTTAAAGTCATTCCACTTCCCTCTTTGCTAAATAGCTAAAGGACACACTCATATAATAAATGGCTGGTGGACAGGTATAGTTGGGGCCATGCTGATGATTTGGAAGGTGAATTAACTGCAGCACTGGCTTTTCTGCAGCTATCAGCATAATAAGCACTACTATACACTACCATAATAAGCATAATCACCCACATACCTCCAATACATGTAGCATACCACAAGTTAGTTCTGAAAATGACTGTACAGCTAAACTCAGTGAAGCAAACAATACGTTTACCTTTTAAATGGCTGCTGGGTTCATAAAACTGAGCAAGATCAAAAGTAAAAAGCAGAGAGGGGAAACCGACACACTGGAGAGGACCTTTCAGCACCTGCAGTGGTGTTTTGGCACAGTGAGGTGCAGATGGAGCACAGTTTTAACACTGTTGTCTTTTACCAGCTCCTCACAGTTGGCGACGAGGGGAAAAGGGGCAGGTGACAGTACCAGCAGAGACACTTCACTTCCTTTTGCCAGCCGGATCAAAATGTGTGTGTTCTAGCAAGAACTAGCTGGTGACTAAGGCAGTTTAAAGTCAAAGCTGTTCCTTAGGGAGAGATGATCTTGAATGCAAACAAGCGCTGATGAAATAATGAACGGATACATTCTCAGTGGCTTGTTTGTAGTGTCTCCTTTGAGTGCTGTCTTTGTCGTTTACATCATTATGCTCAGGCAAGGTCATCTGAGCTTGTTGTTGTCTTTAGGTTTGAAGCAACTTTTTACATCTTAGTTGTTCCCACTACATAATGGTACCAACAGCAAAATAACCACAAGCATCTAAACCTGAGTACCGTGCCTGCAATAACAGTTTTCACCAAACCCGAGAACCGCTATCTTGGCCAGAATCAAAACACTGTTATTCAGCCTGTGATAACCTCACATGCTGAAAACACTGGAGCCTTTCATGAACTCACAAACACACAGTTTGAGGAATGAAAAGCAAAAGAAAGGGAAAGAAAGAGCTAATATCATGATGCAGTCACAAATGAGTCAGCAGTCACACACATATCTTCAATACATGTACATGAGGTCACATGGGGATAAATATTTCTCCAATTATGATTTATGGTTCACAGAAGCTTGCTCGTACACAAAGGGTCTATTTTGAATTTGTTAAAAAGTTTCTGATTCATTCTTACCATCCATGTAGATAAGGGAAGAGTTCTCTGGCAACATGATTTTGCCACTGTGGCTTTTGTCACACTGTAATTAAAGATAGCTTCTCATCAGCCACACTGACAGAAGCAGACACACACCACCCACCACCTCAGCAACCACTATCCTGCTAAAAAAACACATGTTGTTGGGTGGGGTTTACCATGTAGCAATAATATTGTAATCTGAAGGCTAAACAGGATCACAGTTAACAGCTGAAACATACTAAAGTCAAAGCAATTACAGTGGTTGTATAATTCTAATGTTAGACAATTACATTTTATTGTAACTGTGTTTTATAGATAAAATTCATTGAAAGACATAAAATGGAGGGGGGAAAAATGAAATTTGTTTCAGTGCTTGAATTAATTGAGCTGTATACATGTAGACCGTCACATTATAATCATGCCATGTCCATTTACTGCATATCAGTTTTTAGGTTAAGATGCTAAATATGCTAAAGATAAATGCAGACTGTCCTTCTGCCCCAGCAAGTTTGCAGGAGCACCCACTCAAATACTATAAACAGTATAGTGAAAGTCACGTTTCCACGACTTTATTGAAGCACACGCAGCCCTCTGGGAAGCCATGCTCAGCGTGTGGAAGCTATTCCGTGATATTGAGGCAGAGATGTTCTTCCTCCCTCTGGCAGAGAGTGAAGACAGAGACAGATGAGCTCCTTGGCTGGAGAAGCCACCTGGCTGCATCCATCCAAATGGATCAGAGCTTCACTCTCTTTCATTGCCCTCTGACCGAGCAATGCCCGGTGAAACATTGAGCTGTAAGGTGAGAGGTCACACTAATAGCCCCAACTCCATCTTCTTTCTCATACACCATTTCCTTCATCTCTGTCCATCACATACTCTTACACTTTCTTGTCCTCTCTCTTTGCCCCTCCTTTAGTGACACTTTGGCCTATTGATCTGACAGGAGGAGAGATCATTAGTTGATCCACGCTGCTACTGCTCCCAGGCCCATGCATGGATTGTAGCCGGTAATCATCCTAAGTACCCACTGGTAAAAGAGTTATGTTCACCAGGGGACAATAGTGCCATTTTCTAAGGGTACTTCCACACCTGAAGTTCGGTTCATTTGTTCTAGGCCAAGAAAAAAAAAGATACATTGCTGCAGTTAAGTTCTTTGAGTCTTCTGGCAGAAAGCTTAAGGAAGTCAAATCATGTAGTATCAAGAGCAACAAAGTCCATTTAGGGAACGAATTGGGATGGATGGATGGATGGATGGATGGATGGATGGATGGATAAGTCAAACACAGGGCTTTCACATGGGACACAGATGTTCACCAAAAGTGAACACTGACTTGTTATTTTAACCTAAACTATGGTCCTAAACCTAACCAAAGGCTTTTAAACATATGGTTAACATTAAAAAACAGTTTGGTTAGATTTTGGCACCAAAACTACTTGGTTAGGCTTTCTGGCAGAATCCCCTCAGGGCGAACTTCTACCATGTACTAAGAGCTTCTGTTCTGAATCAAATATGCATGTGCAATATGTGCAATAGTTTAGCAAATCTAGGTTTTGGTCATCCTGCATTATTAGCAGGAAATTAAAATGTGGTGATTGACAGCAGGTCAAGCAATACATTAGTGCTTCTAATGGGTATATTTGTGTTCTTTGGTGTCTCAGAGAGCTCATCAAGAAATAACTGATCATGAACATTGTTAGTATTAATATAATAACAATTAGTCTAGTATTAGACTGCAAATGTTATGAATAATGACAAACAGGTAGATACAGTGGGTACAGAAAGTATTCAGACCCCTTTACATTTTTCACTCTTTGTTTTATTGCAGCCATTTGCTAAAATCGAAAAAGTTCATTTTATTCATCATTAATGTCACTCAGCACCCCATCTTGACACCCCCCCCCCCAAGCCCCCCAGTTTGAAAACCACTGAGTACACAAAGGACACAAGCACAACAGGATGCTAATATTGCTTACTGAACAACTGAATCAGCAGATGGATTTATTAATACATGCTTAAATAACACAAAATACAAAATACTGTGGTTGGTCTGTTTGCTTTCATACCACAGTAAGCTGACTGAGAGCCCCCTTTTCAGGTGGTCTTGGTCTAGTTGTTTGGTCCACATTTAGGATCCAGATTAACAGCTTTCAGACCAGCCCATGAAAGCTAAATAAATGGGCAAATGCACCAAGGTTCATTTTAACCGAACCAAACACCTTAGGTGTAAAGACACACTAACAGCTTTCCACAAGGGATTCCCTCGTCAGTTGCAATGGATCAGAACATTTAGATTAGCTTGATGACAGTGTCTTTCTTCCTACTCCTTTGTAGACTAATGCATCGTCTAGATTCAGATGTCTAGGATATGAGAGAGAGACGTGGAGATAATCAGTCATTCCCATGGACACAGGTCCAGAGCACTCAGGGACCAGTCATAATCAGGTTTTGTCTAATTCCTGGGCTGGGAGGTGTTGTCATGAATGAAAGTCATGTGAATATTGTGACTGTATGCTTCGAAAATGCAAAAATATGTCCATAAAATGTATGGAAGTCAATAATGCAGCCAAGATGGTGTCACTACTGGCAAAGATGATCTTCTGTACAGCATCAAACTAAACCAACATTGTCTCTGGAAAATATTACCATTATGAGGCTAAAATGTTTTCCTTTTACAGAGGTCAAACTATGAATAATGCTGAAGGAAGAGCCACCCTCCCACCTAAGCTTGTTGTTAATATTTAAATGCCATCTCAGGGGATATCATTTCAGGCGACCTTAACTATTCACACAAGCTACGTTAAACGTAAGCCCAGGAGGAGCACGCTATGCTATGCATCCACATTTAAGACAAAGATATACTGCAGACTTTATACATTTGATTTCTTTCATTTTCTGTTTAATTTGTTGTTAGAAGCAAATATCATTACTGCTACTGTATGTTCCAATATCAATATGGAGGTCTGAAAAAAAGATTCTTTGTCCTGTAAATATCATTCACAACAGACAAATTCCACTTGTTTGTTTCATCTGCCCTGTCATTTCACGAATCTATCTTATCACAATATTACATGAATTCGGTTTTAAATGTAGCATTGCTGTCCTGCACACCCACAATTAGACTTCAGCTGGGCGGAGCTATGCTGGAATTATGTTAGGTCACCAACCTTCATGGACCAATAAGAATGATGAAGGGGCAAGTTCTCTCAACCTAGCAGCTGCAAAATAAGTAATGGGAGAGTCAGAGCGATACCAATCAAACACACACACACACACACACACACACACAGTCGTTTGAGGAGGTCTAATTATGCAAGTAAATAGAAATCATGTTCTTGCATAACAACACCGTAAAAATGCAATGTGCTGATGAAATGATATTATCTATACTTTAATGGTTCTATAATTTGTATATTTTTAATATTTTATTTTCTGTGTCCATCACATGGAAAAAATGATTGATGAAACAAATATTACATTTAATTAATGATAAATTTAACAGAGCTGCTGCTTCAGTTTCAGGGACCCACCATTATTGTTATTAGTAGAACCTGTGATTTCCCTACTGCGTCAAGTCATAATGTCTGCTGTGAAAAAAGCCTATTTAATGAAAATGTAAATCAAAGTAATTTTCAACAATGTCTTCTAAATTGCTGCTTCAAAAGTGTTTTAATAGAACATGTTATGAATGCGCATGTTACACCTCTTTTTGATCAAATGACCACTCTGAATAAATACAGTAAAGCACAAGAAAAGGGAAAGTTCCAGGGTAACACCATTTATGTCTGTATCATTTTCTTACTGAGGCATGCTAATAGCACTCTCAAGCAGTCTGGACTCCAAATTAAGGGAGGTCACCCTGCCTCATCTCCTGCACTGATGGCCGAGCATACAGAAAGGATGAGTCTGCAGACTGTGAAATACTGGAAGTGAGGGGACAGCAGGGTCAAGTCCTGGGAAGACGGTCCCACTTAAACACCATTAGGGAAGACTATAGTATCTGGCGACACCCAGAGATGGGTGTGTTAATGTTCAAGTCTCTGTGTGTGCATTTGCTCTTGTACTTTCATTCTTTTAATGAATACATGTTCTCATTATAATAGAAAACCATTCAAAGAGACAGAACTTTACTGTTATGCACTTCTTTAAGTCACTAATGTGTCTCTAGAGTATTTTGCACGGGCACTGCACACATTACGTCCTGTGAACACCTACTTTCCTGTGTGACAACAGCATGAGTCCGCTTGTCTGGTTCCCACCTTTGCCCCCCACCCCTTCCTCACAACTGTGCCAGTCCTAGGTGTGTATTCTGACTCAGGCACTTGGCTAAACAGTCACATCCACAGAAAACGTCGGTTCACGGGCCTCAATTTTCACCCCAGCGTGTGGACCCCGCACCCAGCCGCACTTTTCAATTAGACAGAACGGAAGGTGAAGCCGGGTGTGATGCTAACGACCTTTGCGTCAATCCCCGGCTGTCGATGTCACACTGTGTGCATGCAGGAGATTTCACTCCGTTCTATATTTTATTCCCTTTAATTCACCTTTTCTTGTATTCGTTCTATCAAATTTTCCTTTGTTGAGTTTGTTGATAAAATTTTCCTTTGTTGAGTGTGAAATAATCTTTGCAGATTCTGGATCCTTTAACACGAAAGCAAAGATAGAGAGGGGATGGAAGTAAAACAGCAGGGTAAGAGAAGAAAAAGTGTCAGGAACTCATTTTATTTCAGCATGGAGTCAATCAGAACGCACTGTATGTTCACCACCTGCTAGCTGTGGATTCAGCCTCTGGCCATGCTGCTCGATGCAGTGTGTGCATGGGTGAAGCTAAAGCTGACAATATCACAGCATCACATGGCTTACTGAGGCAAGCAGGGAATGGGATTACCTCTGACTATTGATTAAGGGGAATGTGTTCACACACACACACACACACACACACACACACAGAGACAGTTCTGAATGACAGCCCAAAACACAAAGTGCCCTTACAATCAATGTGCTCTATACCAGCTTAATAGCACCTGTTATCCCATGTCATTTTGTGCTTTTCTTTGCTGTTGCCATGGTAATTATAATTCCTATAATTCATTCAATTGTACCTATCCTCCGAAAGAACCAAGACATATTCCCACTGTTTCAGACAAAAGGCAGCAAGCTAGCTGTGACTGCTGGGAGCAGAAGAGACCCAGTTTCTGATCAATACCTGGTGAGTTGAGATAAGGCATCCATAGGACACGGCATCTATTTGCTTTTAAAAGAATATAAAGTGTAGCTATAACAATCATAGGTTGGCAGAAATATGGAGTTTACAATTTCACTGTATTAACTTGCTGCCACCTGCAATAACTCACAATCAAAGTCAGATCTTAATTCTTGAGCAGCAAAACCATTCCATCCCATTTACCTTTGTGTCTTGGTCAGCTTATAGCAGCACAGGCAGTATAATGGAGCAGAGGAGAGGAACTGATTTGGTTAGAGGGTTCCTCTGCTGTCTTTTACAACATAAAATGCCTCAGAGTTTTATAAGTAATCAATATTTGCTTTGAGGCTCACGTCAGTGGAAACGGAGTAAAACCTGATAGAGAGGTTGTGCGTGAGTGTGTCACTGTGAATTCCACTACAGTATGTGTATGTAGTGTTGTATATGTATTGTACCATATCCCAAGCTCTACATGTCTGGCCTTCATGATTCAGTAATTTAACAAGTCTAGATACACTCCACATGAAGCTGTCAGTCAAGCCCTGGCGGCTGTGTGCTTCCTGACCTTGCCGAGCCGATCTCAGCATCTGTCCTCTAACCACAACTGTCAAACCTCACACACCAAGCAATACGTCTGAGCCCATCTTAAATAACATATAGAAGAAGACAGAGAGCGGAAACAGCTACTATCTCTCTTGCCTGCGAAATGTACCATCCACACAAAATACACTTTATGGTGTATTACTAAGTGATGAGACTGTAAGAGACAATTTTGTTGTAGTCTTATAATATGTAGTATAATGAAATCTTGGTTAAATTTAGCAAAACACAATCCACATGATATGTCAGCGATACTGATACTGTTTGCTTTCAAAGTAAACTTTGTGACATTTGATGAAGGTTAACTAGATCTTAGCTCTGTGTTGACAGTGAGATGCAAGGTCAGTGACACTTGCTTGTGGGCAGAAGATAGAGGACAGACAGACAGAACGTTCTTCTTGTCTTCAAATATACCTATTGTGCTTCAATGTATTCTAGGGACAAAACAAAATACATCTTCTGCATGTTCAGTAAATTGAAGATTTAAGAGGAGAGACGGATGATCAGATATGCAATATTGCAAAAAGCTAAATTTTGACCAACCCTTGGAAGCAGAAAACTCCTGCCTCTACTTCTCAGGTGCTGCATTTTACCTCATGAATATAAAGTAAACTCTGACTGCATTGGAAATCTAAATAGCAGAATTGTGTCAAAAGTTGAACACCTGTCACAGAATGTAGGCACAGGTTAATGAGGGCGCAACTCAGAGACAGCCTCAAGACAGAAAACAAACCTGACATTTTCTTGCTGTGAGACAAGCCGACTCAAAGATCTGAGACTCCGCTGAGCCTCGGCTGTGATAACTTGCTGCTTTAGCACTCACTCCGCTCCCACCCCTTAAACTTTTCCACTTGGCTCATTTGACTCCCACTCCATAGGATGAGACGAGTGTTGGGCGCCCTTGAAGTTTCAATGGCATGAAACTTTTCTATCAGCGTGCCCACAGTTGCCGCTTATGATCACAGCGGCGTTCTGAAAAGGCTGCGTCGGAAGAAACTGTGGAATAAATAAGTCGAACTGAGAGGAAAACCCAACCAATTTGAGAACATTTGATTTGGGACAGAGGAGAAAGACACGATGAAAGAGTGAACAAGAGAAGGGGAGAGAGAGAAGACAGAGGGAGAGAGAGTGTCAGGGACAAGCCCTATTGATCTGGAGGCTTAATTAACCATCAGATGCCTCTGACACAGCCTCTGATCTTCTGTGATCAGTGGCAGAGTGGCACTGCTCTGGGGGGAGATAGTGGGGAGGGGATAGGAGAGAAACAGGAGAACAAATGACAGAAGACTGGAGAGGGAGAAAGTGTAGATCACTGGAAGATTACAAATTCACTCCATCCGAGCAGAGGAAGGTGCAAAAGTGATGGGGTGGAAGGTGAAAGAGGAGAAAGAGTGCACGATGAGGAGATCATGAGGAGGCAGTTTATCAGTGGGGAGAAAAGATGGTGAAAGGAGGAGTTTGGAGAAAGAAATGGGGGAAGAAGAGAGTGAAGGAAGAAGGAGAAATAGGGGACGTGTGGAAAAGACAGTAGGATGGAATCATGGAAAGGGGGTGGGAAGATAAGACGAGAAAACGAGTGCATCTACTGTATGTGTTGAGAAAAGGGGCATGGACCTTCACGGCATCATCCCCCCACACACACGCCCTGCCTACACTGATGTAATCATCTTCAGCTTCTGTGTGTACACATATCAGAAAGGCCTGTCGATGTTGAGATGACAGCAGGGACTGGTCAAGGATTGAATTGCCAATTCTAATACAGCTGAAGAGACGAGATCTTGGGCTGATGTCAGCTGAGTAGAATGGGGATTGACCCAAGTGAAACCAGTCAGGAGTTGAGTGAAGGTGGAGAGGATTGGGGATGACGTTAATCCCTGAAAGGTTTGATTAGGGAAAGAGAGTACCTTGACGCATGGATGAGGCTGTGTAGGTGTTGCTGGTTGAGTTTAAAGGAAGCAGCTAGCAGAAGCACTTCAGAGGGGATGTTAAAATTGATTGGGGAATGTCAGTTTACAGACAGCACCAATTCAAGGGGAAAATATATCCAATGAGCATGAGGTTAGCAGGTCAACCATACTTTGCCGAATGACCGGCCAAAAGAAATTCAATTTGTGGAGTAATTCTGTCTAGCAGAGGTTAAAAGAGACACAAAGGTGCTGAGAGGGAGGGTGAAAGAACCTTGCTCATATGTGACTCACCAATACGTCCAATAATATTAGTCAGCGGAGAGGAGACGTTGTCCAAGCTGTCGATGGTTTCATACAGGGAGTTGGAAATCCGCCGCTCATGGTTGTCCAGTAGAGAGTTCACGGGATTCTCTAAAACCAGAGGGCTGATAGGGGGTTCCTACAGAGACCAGAAAAGAGATGAAGGTTATGCATGGGGCTTAGAAAGTCGTTACATGTTATTTTCCTTACAGGGCCCATATGACAAATATTCACTACTACTACTAATGCTACTACAACATTTTACGGCATTACATCAATAACTTATATTTCGGTATCAAAAGCCCTGTACATCAAATTGAAACTGATAGAAGGTCCCAGTCCTGAGTCTTGATCCACCTTTTTGTTCACATTGGGATCCTCTATGGTGCCTTTGAAATAATCAATTAAACCAAGAAAACAAGTGTTTACACAAGTCAAAAACAGTTGGGGGGGGGGGAGTAAACAATTTTGCAGGGAATAAGAATTTTGAAAAATTCTTGTTCAATAATTGTTTTAATTGGGAAATCCAGGAAATTGGAAATGCAAGATTTTCAGTGTTAAGGGATGGCTGAAAACACACTCGGGAGTGTGGACCCACAAGCAGAACGCAGACAAACAGGTGACAGAGGAGCACGGTGGTTTATTTGCAATGAACTGTATAGTATGGCTCCTAATGTGACGCCATCAATACTCCAGAAACATGGAACCAAGACTTTAGCGTCCATCTGGGCTTAGGTCGGTATTTTCTGGCTCAGCAGTGTGAAACGGCTCCCGTAGCAGTCCGAGCTGGATAAAGCTCCATGGATTTCCCATAGGCCGATAGACAGCTGTCTCTAACAATGAGGCCCAGTAAATGGACCAATGACATTTCCCATGTGGTCGATATGCTGCACGGCTGGTTATTGAGCCCACTGTACACTCAGTGCATGTGTCAGTCTTGACAGGGGGACATAGTTAGCGGTTAGTTTTTGGGTCCAGGACCACTGGGTAGAGACACTGTGTTCAGTTTTCAACAGCCAACAGTCTGTCAAAAGTGGTATTTTTAAGATGGAGACAATGGAGCTAGGAGTTAGGAAGTGGAGAGAAGGAAAACCTCACATCCGCGTGCAGAGAGTTAGAGAATAAAGCTTGGGCTTTGGTCTTATTTCCCACAATGCTTTATAGCAGCCTGTGGGCAGCCAGGGGAATGCACTGCACTCCCTGTACAGGACCTATTACAGATAGCTCTCTCACAGCTAGATAGTCTCATGCAGTTCAACTCTGTACCTCAAGCATGCTTTAAACCAGGAGGCCCTGGCTAATATTGATGTCTCTCAACACTCCGCTGGCTCCCGGCCAAGAGAAAAGGGAGTAAAAGATCAGACAACAACTGCAGCAGGAAGACAAGAGAGCAGGAGGAAGAGGAGGAGAGAAGAAGAAGATGAGGTGGTGGGGAATTTTTGGTAAATAAATTGTGGGAGAATTGTGGGGGTGTGGAAGCTGGGGCCTGTGGGTGCTGCCAAGTGGCCTTCTCGTGGGAGTAGCGTGCCCTGGGAAATGCATACCAGGGTAGAGGGACTTATCGGCTGTTTAATATAAATGAGAGGTTTAATAAGGTTGAGAGCGCAGGACTTTATCGGGACAGCATGTTGATAAGAGTGAGTGTGTGTGTGTGTGTGTGTGTGTGTGTGTGTGTGTGAGAGAGAGAGTGTGAAATGGGGGGCTGGGTCAACACAATTACAATCAGAGCCACAGCCACTGTCAGCCTTATAATAAAAATCATGTCCCTGGATAATTCAGACTCAGTAAGGTTCAAATTGTGGAAATGAAGATTTTATTCGTTTCTCTCTCTTTTTTACTCAACCCCCTCTCTGCACTTTTTAATCTGTCTCAGATCTGCAGGAGACTTGATATGAAATGAAAAGAAGTAAAATGGAGGGGTCTAGGTAAGAGGTAAGACATTGTGTGCAGAAGAGAGCAAGCAACTGAGAACCAAATGATGTTAAAAAAAATATGTAAATAATGCATCAAGTGATAGATCTCATAGACAGGTGTCAGATGTCACTGTCTCCCTCTATCTCTGAGCTGAACAGGCTTATTTGAAAAACATTCAGTGGCTTCTATGGCAAATAGACTTTGGGATCAACTTAACACAGATGCAAAATGGCAGCAATTTAATCTTTGTGTATCCAGTATTAATTAAGTCTGCTTCTGTGCATGCTAATTCTTTAGCACACCATGCATGTTTACTGACTGGTGCATGACAAGCTGTGATATTTTAATGTAAACTCGGTCCTCTCTGCATTCAACTGCAATGTCCCTATTGAGGGACTAATAAAGGTTTATCTTATCTTATCTTATCATATTTAGAATCACCGTGTTTACATCTTCTCTTCTCTTAGGACATATCCTCTTCTGATGCCAAGGAACAGATGCATTTTGCAATTCTTGCAGCAGAGACGGCAAGTTAACAAAATGGTGAAATGAGCAGAAAAAAACTGGGTAGCTTTATGAGCCTCAACTGTCAAGAAAAGAAAAAAAAGAAAATGCGTTGTGGTATCACAGTGTTCAACAGCAAGTTTATCAAGGAGCTTGTTTATCCAAACATTGTTTTTCATTGTCTTTCTTGAGATTTTAGTGCTTTCTCACCACCGGTTCTCATCACCTCATCATGTATTTAATCTGTCCTAATCTAGTCATTTTCAGAGTAGATTATCCTGTTGACTGAGAGAGAGGGCAGAGCATTGTGTCTTACACTGAGCCCAGTCAAGATAATATGCTGCTCAGTTCCCGCTGAACTCACTAAGCATTCCTGTGTGTTTGTGTGTTCAAGGTAATGCTGTTATTCCTCTGTGTGTGAATGTAGCGTGAGAGTAATATGTGTTTAAATGTGTTTGTGCTAAATGCAGACTTATGCACAAATGCGTTTTGCCTGTGCATCAGCATCCGCCTGACCTTGAGTACTCAGTGAGGGAGAAGAAGCTGTGTGTTGACAGAGCTGGTCTTAAGCTGTCAACTAAGGCTAATAATGTCTAGTCCATGGCCATTTCCTGGCTTTCTATCCTGGTCTCAGCCTGTTGCCGTGGCCCTAATCCAGTCAACCTCCACCATAATGCTGTAATTACAATCCTTAAGCTGCTCCATCCTGCCTTGGGCCTAACTCACCTCTCTGCTGGCTAGATACCCCACTTTCATTAGCTTCTCACATCCACATAGAGCCTCATCTAATGCCAGTGGGTGCCCAGGTCTTTTAGGAGTTCAGTTTGACAAAAACATCACAGAAAAATCAGCAGGATCTGTTAGAATACCTCCTGGTCAGGTTTAGTTGTTTCTCCAACTTTAGATACAATTATGTATGAGGATCTAGGATCTATGAAGACCTACACCAGACACTAGGGTGACCTTTATCTCCTAACTGCAGTACAACAAACCATGTGCAAACAAGCTGTACTGAGTCCCACCAGTGCTAACATGCTCACAACAACAACACCAAAATGCTGTTTTGTTTTTTTAAACCAGTGTAGAGTCGACAGTGCCCTGTTCATATAGGGCAAATTCAAGCACAGTGTAATAGTATCATATAAAGCTAACAAGTGAATAGCACGAAGTGAAAAGAATTTGTGTGCATATGTATTCACATACACGTGTATGTTGTTTAACAACACTTGGGTTTTCAGACACTAAAGTACACACTTCTGCTCCGCAGTCCTCCGCCGTGCCCAAGCAGCCCACTCAACCACCAGATTCAATATATTATTTTCTCAATTGGTCCTATTGAGTTTCCCCTGCCACTCCTAAATGAGTTAGTCCTCAGAGAGCCGGCTGGGAATGAGGGCCCAGCAGCGCTGGAATTGCATTTCTGTTACTCTGCGATCTACTTTCCTCAATTTAGTCACTGCTTCATTGTAAACTGCATTTCCCAGAGTGCACTGCTCTGTGCCCTCACTCTGCCCTCTTTCAATGAATCACAGCTATTTGCTTTGACAATAGGGGAGCTGCAGTCCCGACAAACCATGATCTAACTGGACTTCAGTCCGTCCATATTAAGTTGGGGGGAGTCGGGAGAGATTTCCCTCCCTCTCTGTAGCCTCTGATGTGGGCCAGCATCTCAATGTTTTAAGGTCTCTCCCAGCAGTGGCCAGCTCAATACTAATAAAACCATAATTTACTAGGCCGGGGCTCTGATTGATAGCTCTCTCAAGGCTCTATCGATCAGTCCTTCTCTCATCCAAGTGAGCATCTTTTGTTAGGGCCAGCCACTTCCTTCCCCCTTGTCTCTTTGCATAAACGTTCTCTTAGTGACTAACAGAAACACTTTTGGAATAGATTACAAACAGAGCCATTGGCATACCGAGGAGACCAATTTAGTGCTCTTTTATGCACAGAACAAGCTGTTACATCTGCTCTCTTCACAGAGTTAACTAAGCTACTATGTCTGCAAGCTCCTATGATGTACAATGAAGAGTGAATGCAGGGAGTGAAGTCTCTGTTGCCTTCTCCTGTAGTCCCTGCTGCTTCTCATCAATAATAAAACAATGTTTTGGCTTTCCCATTACCTGACCATGTTCCCTAATGGTTAGTTGTAAAATAGAAGAGTAAGGTAAACTATGATACTTGGCTGATAAGCAAATGCCCAAGGTTAGAATCATAAACAGTCTTTTTCTTTGTGAAACCCTATCATATGTAAATTGCATCATTTTGATTCTACGTACTCAAGTCCTCTCTCTTCATGCTTCCCTGTCATCCTTATCCATCATGTTGTTATGAGCCTGTCACATTCCTTCAATTTAAAGCATTGACATCAATTAGCTGTCAAGTATATCAAAACCTCAGCAGTGAAGTAAATGTCAGCATCACTAGCGGTTCATTTGCTGAGAAACAGCAGACACGGCTGGACGTTTCTGTAAATCTGGTACTAAGTCAGTGACTTAAGGAAATTAGAAAACAGGAAAGCAGAAACACGTTACTCAGGTGACTAAATGCCCTGGGGCACTTTGCAGTGGTTTCTTGTACCACATGGTATTTACATAATTGGGGTTGCTAGACTGGAAAGTCTTTCAAGTGGTCAAAAGAGGGGGAATGCTTTATGTAAAAGCTTTACATTTATGTCTTGAGGCACCCTTGACAGAAAGCTCTGCTGAGACAAGCAATAAAAGAAAGTGAAAGTTAGAAATATCTTAAGCAAAGGACTGAAGTGTCATCCTTGTGCAGAAGCTCGTCTCGTGATTTATCATGAGAACTCTATGGTGAAGCACCACAATGTAAAAGTAGGGAAAAATGTGAAATTCAATTCAATTTGTCGCTGTGTGGAATGAGCGAAGTATCTCCGCGACAAACACAGACTGGAAAGATGAGAAAGGTTTTGGGTGAAGAGTCTTGGTGGTTTTGGAAGCTCTGATTAATGCAGCGCTTCATTGGCAAGCTGCAGTAACACTGTCAAGAAGGACAACAAAAAAAACACAAGACAGCCAGGCTGTCAAAAATAGTCGATGCCTGCAGGAGATCTCCGTCATAAATAACATTGCAAATGCACAGAGAGGCATATGCGTATGTTGTGTGATGAATTTCAAATCAGAGAAATGAAAACCAGCCACAAGCATGCTTATCATCATCAGCCTGTCTGCTTTTTCATGCTGGTGTGATAAATATCTAAGTTAAAGTCATGAACTGCCACAGCTGTTGCCACCGACAGAAATAAATATCCACCACTGAGCAGGTTGTATAAACTCATAAAATCCATCTTATTTTAGGGACCCAAAGAGGTAAGATCACATTCAAATAAACTGTTAAGCTATATGTGTCGTGGAAACAACCACAGGCAGAACTGATCAGCCTTTTGTTCTGCAGTCTATCCATCACACCTCTCACCTCAGACCACTACACATATTTAAATGTGTGCTACACTTTGCTCAGCATTCCCCATTTGCAAGGAAATTACTTCAGAGCCAGTGGAAAATTGCTATTGCTGGTTCTTTCATCTAATGTAACATTACTGTATCATTAAGGCTTCTATGGTGGACAAAAACATACATACACAGAATTATGTCTACATTAAGAAATTTGTGTAAATGTCCGATGATTGAATTAATACATGTACGTTTTATAGAAACTAATATCAATGAAGGGCAGAAAGTGGACTCGCGGATCGGTCTCTGAACTAAAATATATTCAGGAAGTGTGGCCAGAAAAAAAAAAGAATTGAAATTACTTTTCATAAATTTAATTGCTTTAACACATGTGACGATATATTAATAGAACTCAGATATAGAAGGGGAAATGATACAGTCTCTGAAGCAGCGATGCAATTAGAACGCTTCAAACAAATTGGCAGTGACCAATCATATCGCTTGACTATCTGGGGCAGAATGGTAGTTTTTCAAACAAGGGCTATCTGTGGAACCAGAACAGAGGGGACATGAATAGTTCTGGTACAGAGGGTGTGGATATAAAGTGTGTGTCTATACTAAGCATATTCAGAATGATATTAATTACACTTTTTCTGACTACCTATGTCTTCTGTCTGATTGCACATCAAATACAGTATAAGGAATTAGTATTGGGACTGGTTTCCAAAGGAAGTCAAAAGCAACAAAATAAATTGTTAACTATTTAAGAAGACAGTTTCTGAGTTAGACTGTGTTGCTTTTGACTTGCTCCTCTCACTAGCTACTCACTTCTATTCTGTGACCTGGTTGACTGAGAGTTTATTTAGACCTGTATTTTTAAGCTTGGATAGAAGCAATTAGGATCCACACTTGTTATATTTTGAATCAGACTCAGGGAGACCTTCTGGATTTGTGCTACATTAAAAATAGTCCCCATAAAGTGCAGCACACTGCTTTGTTTGATTTGAATACATCCATAATTCTTTATTCCAAGGTTGGCAAAAATTCTCATTTTAAACCCAAGGCAAAGGCCCCTCATTGCCACTGCTTTAATGGAAGCATAAATAGACCTGGTACTCCACCTCGGAAATGGGCTGTATTATGGGACATGAGCCAGCCCACTGAAACACTTGTCTTCGCTATTGAGAGGATGTCTGAAGCACGTGGGCTTCTTGGAGACCTTGAGCAACATGTGGACGTGTGTGTGTGTTTGTAAAGATTATATATTTGAGTGTGCATGCCTGTGAAGAGGTTACTCTTCACAGAGTCAGGGCACACAATGAGTGTCACTTGGTGTATTTCACATGTCCATTAAGGTATTTTATGTTGGTATGAATGTGTTACAGGGTCCACGTAGAAGAAAATGAATGCCAGTTCAGTGACTGGTGTGTGGTTTGAGGTTTTGCAAACACTCACCAAACCAAGCCACCTTAAATTACCAAGAAACATTACCCTGCTCTTTTCTGACAAAAGCTGATCATGCTTTAGCCCACAGGACCAAGCAACAATGAAATCAATGCAATTTTCATGGAATGGGGTGGCCTGGATACGCTGCACCCATCAAAGTTCCCCCTCTGATGCATTAGGCTGCACTGCTCGGCTCCTCTCCCCTGCAGACAGTGATGGATCTGATTCATTTCAATGGTGGCCTCTAGTGCTCACTCCCATTCGGTTGGGTGACAGTGGCAAACTGGCGCTGGCTCCCCACATATCTGCCTGGCCAACACAGCAGAGCAGAGGAGGAGGAGGTGGTTGTTACTGCCGGAAGCCTGTGTCGACATTTTACTTCTGCTTTTTTTTATTTGAGGTTTGAAACTGACCTTAAATTCTTCATTTACAATCTCATCTTTTCTCTACTCTGAGTAAATTAAAATTCCCTCAAGTGACTTCGTGGCACCTTTTCAAGCCACTAAGCTTCCTAAAACTGGCATCTTCAGCAGTGCATGATTGCCTGTAATGGGAGTTTAATGGATGGAATGTAAAATGCACTGTAACATCTCCATCTCCTTTTGGGCTACATACTTCCATCTTTCTCTGAAACATCATCAATATGCTGTCTCGTAGCCACTGATGTTGAAATAAATGTCAAATTATATACCAACTTGTCAAAGATGTCTCTCTAAATGGATCAAAAATGTAATAAACGTAAATATAAAAACACCATCCTTCATCCTTCCACTTTCGGAGCGTTAGTATTTTAGCTGTTTCTGAAAATGTGTTTGTCTGTGACCTTAACTGTCTGCTTAGTGTGAGTCTGTCTACCTTTCTGCCTGCTGGTGAGGGATTAAAGAGGACAGGAGAGTGACTGGACCGAACTGATAGAACTCACTGAACCTTGGGGCTGGGCTCTCCCCGGAGGGACATGTGTCCTCTACCCTAGTTTGGCAGGGTTGTAGATTTAAAATATGCATGAGGCTGCATCATTTGGGGCATGGTGCTTCAGGTATGGGTGAGAAGATGGAATATGATCCAGGATGTCCAGTTGGACTAGTTGTTTTGTCTGTTGAGGCTATGACAGAAGAAGAATTGGAAAGGGGGGTTTATAGCTCAAGAGGGCTTTAACTGAGTGATGGTGGAAGTTAACAGATAACACAGCATGGTGAGCAATTCTTAAAATAATGCATTTTAAAGTTGTTATGAGAAACATTTTGTGTTTCCCAAAATAATTACATTTCCCATTAAACCCTGCTTCCTGTTCTAGATCAATCTTTGTTATGCTTGACAAATAGGAAGAGGAAGAGGAATAAGACGAAAAGCTAATATACAAGTGAGTTTATATTTTGACTGTTAACTAGCATTTTGTATTATTTTCAACATGAAATGATTTCCTGTTTTCTTTTTGCCATAGAGTAATCCAGCAGATGCAGTCTTGATCCCAATGTACAATTGAGAAAAATTTTTCAAAAGGCTTACAAGTGTTTTGTTAAAAAAGAATGCCAAATATATGTACTATGAAAATTCAACTCCAGTCCTTGGCTGTCGTTACCTCATGTTCTACCTGTTAAGCCTGAAGAAAGCGGACAGGGCGTCAGGGGAACGATGTGTGTTGAGAAGAGAGACACAGTTCTCCGAGGATGAGTGTTAGCAGGGAGGGTGAAGGGCAGAGAGGGGGACTGGGGCTCAGCGTGGTACTCCATACTGACACACAGCCACGGGACACAGGCTCCAATTAGATTCATGGCAACACTAATCAAACCTGATCTACAACCTCTGGCTGCAGGGTGTGTGAACGTGCACGAGTATGATGTGAATATTCACTCACAAGTCCACAATCCTGAAATACAGTCACACTGTGCTTGGCATTTCACATTCAGCTAAATCATGTTTGCATTCATCTTGGTTTTTACTCCAGTATGTAAAATAATACAGTTTATCTAAAAGAAAAGAAGGCCGGGATTACTTCAGTATCAGAATGGGCATTTCATAAAGTTGAAATCCCCTCGCTTTCAAAATTCTTGACTGTCATGCTTAATGACAAATATCCACCTAGCTGCAATATATATTCCTTTATCTGCTTATCCTTCAGTGTTATTCCACAGGCCTGTCCATCATAACTCAGTGAAGTGTTTCTTAGATATCATATCAAGGCCCACTGTGGGCAGAGAAAATCACATGGAGAAGGCGGGGAGATGTGAGACAGTACCACCTATCTCGCACAGGAAATGGGACTGTTTGAAGATTTGCATGGTGGTGTGTGTTTCATAAAGGTCCTCTAGCTATCTCAAAGCAACAAAAACCTATGGGTTTAGCATGTGATTGGCAAAGGACAAAAAAGCAGGAAAATGCCAGTGGCAAGGTAGCAGAAACCCACTCATTGATCATTCAGGGCAGTTGAAATGTAGCAATGTCTTCTGTTTGTCCACACACAGGATTTGAATTAGAGCATGCATATGTGTTTGTTGAGTTTGTGTATACATTTTGTGCCTTATACTGGATGTGTGTACACATGGGGGAAGTGAAATGCACAGATCTTAAAGTTATGGCAGTTCATGACTAGAATACTAATAACAATGACGGATTGAAGAAATCAACAAAGGCAGACCAATTAAATTGGAATTCTTCTGATGCCAATTAGTCCCTAGAACATCGTGTGACTCTTCCCTGACTGTTGGGGTACCTCATTGTTTTTGGACACCCGCCGTGCCACGATGAGCTGAATCATCCCTCGCTTGTTGCCCTCTACAGACATGGATTTGCGCAGTGTTTCCATTGCGTCCTGGTTGGTTATCCCATGCAACGACTCCCCGTTGACGGCAATTAGTTGGTCATTTACTCGTAGACGCCCATCCTGCAGACAAACACCAAACATTTTCAAACACCAACAAAGTAAGATCTGACTCTCCTAAAATACTAGCTTCAAACTCAACTGCCATCATTAGGTTTGACCCAAAAAAGGCGTGTACAGTCTGCCTCATCTTTGTACTTACCTGTAGGTCTTTGAGTTTCAACAAAAACAATGATTGAAATCAGAGAAATCCATCTAGGTCTTGGCCAGATCATAAGAGGGTGAGGTTAGTTACTTGCCTTGCTAGCAGCACCTCCATTGATGATGGATTTCACAAAGATACCCAAGTCGTCGTGGCTCTCCTTGGACCGGTTACCCTTGACGCTGACCCCCAGGCCTGCTGAGCCTGAGTCACTCAGAGGGATCTCAAAGGTCATGAACTCTTGTGTACCATCAGGGGTTAAAACCATGTCATCTTCTTCTGGCTGCTGTGGGTATAAAGGAAATAGAGAGAGATGTCTATTTGATTTTCTTTTATACAAGTTGGTTTTCAAAAAGGAAGGCTAAAAGTGAATATGTTTCATGGCTCTGGGCTAATAAACCTTTTTGTGAAAAAGAAAGGGCACAGATATCTGCACACAGCTCTTTTGGGCTGACGACTCAACTTATGGACTAAAGTTGGCAAACTGTACAATGTCATTGTTGCATGGCTGTGTGACGTATCTAACTTTAACTTTGGAGACAAGACAGAAAAACAAAAAGAATTAAAAAAAAGATAACAGAGACTAGCGGAATAAAAATTGAAAGAACAGGGATGGTGAATGACAAGAAAATGGAAAGCAGGCGGGAGACAAGATAAAGAGGGGAAAGATGAGGGGAGCAGGAGAAGAAAGCGAATGGATGGCAAGCATGTCACATATCTCAGGGCTGTCATCGTCAATTGGCTATACTGCCTGGTGGAGCGCTGCTAATTCCTTTCCACAGTCATGAGCTCGGTGTAGGAACAGTGGGAACAGAGGAGAACTTTGAAAACGGCAGGTAGCAATTTGGCGCTCAAACAACAGTGGCTTCCTTTGAACAACACCCCTTTGAAGGATAATTGTGACACGTTAAGAACCCGACCCGCCTTCCCTGCGCGATCCATGGGCCTTTTGTTGAAAATGACCATTGTAGCGTTTTGTTGCAGGGCCCAGTACTGCAGATCCTCATGCATGGTACACATAAAAACAGCAAGAGTACTGTTGAGTGTCTAACACCCAGTGTGATCAATTCAGCTAGAAAATAGTCCATCAAACAACCAAGTCTCTCTTCTGACAATTTCCACTGGGGTCTAAGAAAGAGCATCTGTAAAAAATAACCAAAGGAATACAATTTGTGTACTTTACTTCTTGCTTGCAGCCAAACAGAAGGGGAAAGAGGTGTGAGAGAAAGCTAATGGTGTTAAGAAAACACCAGAAGCATCAAAGAGCTGGCTGGTTCTTTATGTTGACTACAGTAAAACCTGGGAAAGATTTAAGAATGTTTTAAATGATTGCTGTTCAATGGTTCAGTGCCTACCAAAGATTTGTGAGCTACAGCCAAGACACTGTATCTGAGTAAATGTGCTGAAACCAAAAGCTTTGATCTCAGTTCACAGTTGTTCTTTCCTAACAGTTTGATAGAAGAAAATGAGACACTGCTTCTACCTCTGTATATCTCAAAGAGGTAACAAGTCTGCCAGCTCTGTTATTGGCCACTGAGCTGTTCAACTCAAGTTCTTGGGAGCTAGGTCACCTTGCTCAAGTGCACCTCAGCAGCATTTGACCAGGAAACTAGTGTTTCCCATTCCCTCTCCTCACGCACACATTTATATTCAGCAGATAGGAGCTGACGGCTGTCCGATCACGAGCCCACTCCACAGGAGGCTTGAGAGCAGTGCTGTAATACAGGGTTTGGCCTGTTTGGTGTAGTAATTGCCATGGCAACCAAATCCACATGAACAATACTTCCAATGAGAGCAATCAACCCTAGAAACCCACTACAAGACCTCTCTAAATAGACTCACATCAATACACTAAACACACAAAAAACTGTGGCAGCTCTACAATTATCATATGGATGGAAGTTTTTTTTTATAGTTTGTATTTATTTTTTTATATTTTAACTTATGTTATCCACTCATCAATAGATTGAATCTCAGTGTTAGCCTGGACATAAATCCATGTATGCTGAAAAAAAAATCCCATCATTTAGTCTTACATATAAATGCAGAAAACTATTTATAGTGCTGTAATTACTTAAAGCTATCATTATCAAAATAATATGTATTTTTACATTGAGTCTGACTAACGTTATTTGTGTGACTATCTGCTTTGTGCAAGGCCAAGAACTAGAGCCGACGCGCAGGCGCAGAAAGACAGCTAACATTACTGTCCTCACTGCACCCTTTCAAAATATCTATTGGAATATCCAATTAACTGATGTAAACCCTTGGTTACTGGAGAAATTACGTTACTGCGAACCATGTAAGCTATTATCTAAATGTGGTTATTCACAGTAATCACAGTAATCATAAGGACTGACGTTACTTGAAAAGCAATCACTCATAAAGCCAAGTGTTGTGTGTGACCAGTACTAACAGCTGGCTACGTTAACTAGCTTATTAACTTAGCAGCTAGTAATTTTAGCTACTTAACTTTCACTCACTCAGCACGCACGCACGCACACACACACACACACACTCACTAGCTTGCTGTAACGCCAGCGCAGGGTTTTTCTGCCAGAACAGCTGTCAACACGGCCATAAGAAACAGTCATTTAAGAGCCTATACTCCTAGAATGGGGGTTACAGTACGTAACCAACGGTAGGTACGCTCGCCTGTTCGGCTCTGTTGCTGTCGCAGTGTTTTGACGTGAGAAATTGTTTGTGCAGCGTGAGACTGAACGTGAAAGCATGTGTCTCAGCGTGAGAGTTGGCAACACTGATCCTGACATAACTGAAACAGTTAAAACGTGTTAAATGGATCTGCATGATTCACATGGGTCACATTTTCAGGATGGAATATCCGGAATTCCAGAAAAATCACAGACATGAATACACAGACATGTGCACGCACGCACACACACACACACAGCCAGATGGATGGCAGCCAGGTGTGTGCCCTTCACAGCTGCTCGGATAAAGAGTAAAGCAGAGGAAAGAAGGGAAAGATAGAGCATACGGTGCTTTTTTTTCAGAGGCTGAGGAGTTATTAGGATGCAGCGGTGCGTTCAGGTGGAGGCTCTTTTCAACACCCTCTGACTGAGCCCCTATTCTCCAGACGGCTGTCCTATCTGCCCCCTTTTCTTTCTCTCAGCTTTTCTTCCCCTGCTTTCAGAATGGCAGTACACCTGTCTGTACAACTTGCCAACTGGGCTTTGTCCGTGACTGGACCCTTAGTAAATTCAGACCACTGGAATCCATTTAATTGTGCTGCATTTCAACACCTCCAATTCTATTACAGAAATCATCAGCTCTTGTCAGGAAATGACCCTTTGCTTTCCCTCAGACGGCTGAGTGAGAAGTGGACAGGGGACAGAAAAAAACCCCCCAAAAAACAATGCAGGGGTAAATATAATACATCCACAATGTTAAACTTCCCATCCTTTTTCGGTGCAGACATCGTGTCAGAATTCATATAAATCTTTGACAGCTGTTAGATTGAAGAAAACTTTACTCGTGGGTTGTGATCAGTTTGCTTCCAATGCAGGCCCATAGCAACGCACAAACAAACATACTCTGAAAAGAACACTCATGGGTGAATGGCCTTGTGCGTCATTGGCACGGTCAGTCTTTATCTTTAACGAAGATGTTTCATCAAAATAAAATAAATAAATGGTAGCTATGAGTTATGTCCCTGGAGAGGCTTTTAGCCCAGCAGTTGAAGATAGTAATACACTGGATGAAAAAATTACTTTGGATGGACCCTGTCTGAGCCTGTGTGTGTGTGTGTGTGTGTGTGTGTGTGTGTGTGTGTGTGTGTGTGTAAGTGTGTGTGCGCTCTCCTCCAATATGATGACAGAATAACCACCCACTCAGAGCTGTGTTCCGGGAATAGCGGGCCGAGGCAGAGAATGAGAGAGCAGTGTAACATTTTCATCAGACAGGAACAAGCGCCGCCAGCCAAGAATGAGTTTGTCAGGCTGCTTGACAGACCTTGTTGCACCAATTCAGCTCAGGCTGAAGCTGAGAGCTGGATTCAACTACCTCGGATCAGTAGAAAAAAAGAAAGGCAGCTCACTGTTTCAAGCACAGCGGCGTCTATGCAACTGGGACAGAGAGCACAAAAGTACTGACAACAGATGAACTGATGTAAAAACACTAAAAAGGTTGCATGTTTCATTCAACTTCAAAAAGCAGCAGGTAAAGGTTTCATGCAAAATATGTGTTATCAGATCAAATCAAATTATTTTCTCAGGTACAATCAATAACAGGAAACCTTTTGCTAACATCAAGTGACATATCCACATGCACTCTAATGATGACTGAATATCTCCAATGCCTCCACCCATTTTAGCTTGCACATTTAAAAAGAAACTTTTTTAGAGCTCAATGTCAGAATCACATTTGTCCATTCTGACAATAAAAATAAACAAACAAATATGATTGTAATGTAGTCTGAAGCAAGGAAGTTGACTACCTTAGAGTGCTGTAACTCCTTTTAAGTAGTCTGCATGCACGTGACAGCTACCCCACGTGTCCTGCATTCCTAGGTTGGGCCGTTGGTTGTGCAAGGGCTCCAAAAGTAAAGCTGCAAGTTTGCATGATGCAACTAAGCACATAAATATATATATATATGTGAGTGTGTGTGTGTGTGTGTGTGTGTGTGTGTGTGAATGTGTAGTCTTGTATGCAATTATCAGCATGTCCATGCTAATCCATAGTGACAAATATAGCAACCTCTCCAAGCGTCAATATTTTGGTGTCAACCTTCAATGATTTGGCCTCCTAAACGTAATCCTCCATGTATTACGTTATTTGTGTACCTGTTCACATACCTCTGTAAGCAAGTATGTAGGACACTTGTCTATGTATGCACTGTTAAAACTGTGTTTAAGTGCTCTTACACTGCAACTAAACTGCCAATCCTTGAACCATCCTGTTTTTCACTACAATCAAAACTTTTCCTAAAATTGTTGTCATAGTCAAACCACAGTATATTATTGCATGTTGTTCCCTGTTTGATATGACGAGGTCTACATAGTGTGTAGTTGACGTTGTGTCACATATGTTAAGGTTTTAAAGTCATGACAAAATCTAAAAGACACCACGCTTATGGAATATTATACAAGGGATACTTGAAAACAGGGTTTTGTATCCATAACTGTAGTTTCGCAAATGTGTGCAGTGATGTTTGTATCTGTAGACTTGTGCAGTGATGTTTGTATCTGCAGACTTGTGCAGTGATGTTTGTATCTGTAAGCTTAGTTACAAACATCTGTTTTCAAGTACACCTTTTAGAATGATATAATATTCCATACACGCTTGACTGCAAATATGTTGCAGTGGTGCAGTGCTGTGTTCAGGTACCAGTCATTAAGGTCAGACTTAGTACTAAACCAGTTTTAGGTGGAGTGGTTGTAATATAATTATTATCATTATCCCAATAGCTCAAGAGACTACACACTTCATCACAAAAGCCCATGTCGTTGTCTTTATGCTCTCTCTGACACAGCCATGCAGTCACAGTCCATTATACGATTAAGTCCTTTATTAATTAACACTGGGATGGGGTAGCACCCATTCATTAGAGTCTATTGTCCTGGCAGTGGAGGGCGATAGAGGTAGCATTTGCGCAGAGACACAAACTAGTGAACAGAGGAGGGCAGAGAGGGGAACGCTCTGCTCATCAGTCTCGCAAAAGAGCCCCGTCTGCTTAATAGGTCTTTTTGTTTTGTTTCCACCTCGCTTAACTTGTCACGTGCTAATAAGAAAGGTGTGCTGGATGTGTGCAAATGTATGTCAGAGGAATGGAGCAACAGAAAAAGCAAGAGTGAGATGCAAGAGAGAAAAGGGAGAGAGAAATAGAGAGTGCAAATGAATCACAATTACTTCTATTCACACATAACTCTGAGTTCTCCGCACATCACTGCCTAAAACAATTAACACTGCTGGAAACTTCTTTCCACACTTGGCCCAATTTGGCGACATAAAGGTCATTGGAAATGAATTTAAAAGGGCTAAAAGAAATCAGCCATGGGTGTAATTGCAAAAGTGGTGCACGCGTGATAAGTATTGTAACACAAATTTCTTTTGGCTGTGTTTCTCCTTGCAACATTTTCTGACAAAGGAGCTGAATATTAAATACCTCTAAGCCTAAAAACAAATCCAACCTTTTTCAGGGACAATGAGTGGTTGAGAGGCGAACTGTTACACAACACTAAAGGGCGTGAGGCTTAAGTGTTTGTGAACTAACATTACATGTTTTTAACTGTGCAATCCAGCAGATTTTAACTCAGTGCTGACAAACTGGGGCTGTTACCCTTTGGGATTTTATAATGAACAAGCTCATTTGGCTCATTAGAAGAACAAAGTCTGTTTCTATGAAGGCATCTGAGGTGAGATCTATCTACATCACTGCAAGTGCATTATGGCTACTGGCTATCAGCGACTGGATCTCACTGTGAGCAACCAAAAATGGACTCAAATACAGGTTTGGCTAAAACTCTAGATGTTTCTGTGGGCAATTTAGAAAGCGATTACATCTAATCAAAGAGAACATAAAAAACTAAATGGTGACTTTCTAAGTGTTGTTGGCAACTGGGAATATTTGCAAAAGCGTTTCAGTGGAACCAAAGTATAGACGCACATCATGAAGCAGATGCCTCTCATTTCAAGCTAATGGTGGATAAAAAGCGCTTTGCTATGTCCAACTGCACATACACACTTCAACCCTTTACGTGTACTGGAAACAGACGCTGTAACCCCTTCGGGAGAGTGACTGTGTCGCCATAAGTGGCCTTTAACTACCTTGTTTATCAGCATAGCACAATGCTGCGGTGCACCCTCCCATTCTCTGCACTGACAGCAAGCATAATTATGGGAACAGCTGCTGAAAAGTGCTAAACGAAAACAGGTGGCATCAACGAGACACGCTCGGAAATCGTTAACCAGGCTGGCATTGTCTTCAACCACGCTTGGCAGCATTAGCTTTAATTACGACAAAGCATGTTTCTGAACTCTGCACTTTTATCAGGAAACCTTTCTATAGGAGCAAAATTAATGAGGGACTCATCAGCATTCTTGAAATAGAAAATGTCAGTTATAAACAAAACAAAACCAAGGAGGAAACGGAAAGGAACAAAGAAAGAGAAAAGTACCAAGTAAGTGTCTTTCTGCTAAATGAAAGTAAGAGCAAAGTATGAATTTTATGAAGCTTTCAGCGGACAATTTGGATAAAGTGTCCAAATAAGAGAATGCTTTTTGGAGATGGTGGAAGAATCTGTTGGTGCCATGGTAACATATTGGAGCCCCCACCTACCAGATCACCATGCCCTGTCATTTCAGAGACATTTTTAGCCATGAAGTGGAAGAGAAAGTAACCTCTAAGATGCATCCGCTGCTGCCAAACTGTTCTGAAGAGCTCTGTAAAGTCATAGATGCTCTCACTGATTGCAGGTTGCCAAACCACAGCTCTACTCCTTCCAAAGGCCTTCAGAGCAATTCCTGTAATTTGACTTCACCTGAGTTCCAATTGTATTTTCAGAACAAATTTACAGAGTAGGGGTCAGCTATTTCTAGACATTAGTAATAGTAGAGCAATTTGCTGATTACACTCAATTAAATTTCAGCATGTAGATGGTCTGTTTTTAAGTTATATCACTGAGTATGACTGGGGATTCATTATTGAAGAAGTGTGACTACAGCTAAAAAAGGTCACAGCAGTTTAAATTATCAGCTGTACCGGTAAGACATGACTCATCTCCTTGAGATGTTTGCCAAGTTTTACTAAGGTAAAATATCTGGCTCAGTAACCTGCTGTTATATAAAAAAATTATTTATAAGACTGGCAAGAAAGATTCTGTCTTTAGCACTTTGTTTGCAAAAGTTGCAACATTACATCATCCTTACAGTGAGTCGAAAGCATTACTCTAACAGCAGAAATCTAATTATATTAGCACCAAAGATGTGATTTTTTTGGCATCGCTGAGATACCGCATAACTTAAGATAGCACTGTTTATCACCACTTCAGTGAAACAACCCACAAGGAGTATCATCATCGAAATGCTGTGCTGTGCTTTGTAAGTGGAAGGTGTGAAAGGAGACATAAGCCAAGACACAGATGTCTTGAACACTATATCTATCTAGTTTCTGACATAATTTCTATATTTCTCAAACAAATGCAAAGCAAACTGATCCTAGATCAACTCTGTATTTGCATTTTGTTCGTTTTAACAGCTTTTTAAGTAAAAAGAAAACCGCTTATGTATCCTTAAACATGCATCCATTGCCATATTTTCTTGAAGCCTTTGCTCTTAACTTAGATGTTTTTCCATGTTCTACTTTTTCCAAGTAACTGTCCTAGACTGTAGGAATGACAAAGTTAAATTCCATTATTTCAGCTAAAAGTATCCATGAATGCCTCAATTAAAGTCCTGTGGTAAAAAAAAACATGGCAGGGAGGATTTTAAACCAGGCCACTGAGGTTGACACTCATGAAACAGGCCATTAGTCTGCTATAATTGTCAGCAATACTGTCAGGCATTTGTCTACTGCGCATTTGCACAAGCCATAAATTTAGTTGTCACATCAATCAGGGTCCGTAATTAATTGTGCAATTAAGATTCTCATTGCTTGGCAGATATAGCTACTAATGGATCAGTGACAAGTGTGATATGATCATAAAGAGGAGATTTTAATGTACTGTTTAATTGCTCTTATGTGGTCCACAGTGTTACAACAGAGACTTCACAAGCCCATTTGTTCTCCACAGTCCATAGTACTATTGGAAGTAAAAAATACTGTTCATCCAGGGTCAAGGAATGATGTACGGGCAAGAATGGACAATGTTTTTATGGCACTTGATTATTATGTGCCTGATCAAGCCCGTATTGTGTGTCAGGTTTTACATGCTATGGTTTAGAATTTGTGGTGTTGTTTAAAATATATTTAGGAGAGTGAGTATATCTATAGTACATGTGACTGTGTGTCTGTAAGACAAGAAGATCACAGCAGTCATGCTGACACAGCAGCAATACTAACAGGCAAATTCACTTTTACTGTAGCGAGGGGTTTCGAATGAATTAAAATGATTTGTCATTGGTAGGCCTGCACTATGTTTTCTACAACTTATTGCTTATGTAATAAACTGCTGGTCACAGATACTACTGATATATTTATATGCCTTTGTTTGGCTGTCTGCTCTAAACTAAATGGAGTTCCATCACAGAGGCCAGGGATTGTATGGACATTTTTAAGAGGAGGCAGGAATAATTCCTCATTTGTTGACTGTTGCCATTGCTTGTTGCACAGTGAAGCATGACATTTGACTCAGTTATTACAAGAAAGCTGGAAACAATCTCCAGTCCAAACAACTGGGCGATGTGGACTGAAGGCTCAGCATCGCTTGCAGCTAAAAGCACAAACAGTGCTGTACACTGGGAGATAAATGCCAACAATAAATAACATCCAATGGCAATGCGTGGGAGTAAGTGTAAAGTGTGTAGTGTAAAGTGTATATGTTTCTTCGTTTAAATGTGCTTAGGTGTTTAAATGTGCTTTTTTGGTTCTATGTGGGAATCCCAGTGCTGTGTATTTGTGTAAGTGTGTCTGGGGTTGCTTTTCAATAGAACCTTACCATCAAGCCTTGCTGTGGTCAGTGTTACCAGGCAGGTAATTGCATCTGAGGTCAAGGATAATGCCAAGGGGGAGGGGTAGCATGGTGGTTGGTGTCAGACTAAGTAACAGAGGGCAAAGCTGAGGCAAGATCAAACAGTATTTGCTTAGAATTTCACTCCCACCTATCTCCAGTCCATCCATATTTTAGTTATTTCCATTGTCTTTTACATACTTTTTCATTTAAGTTTTCCCTTTATCCATCTATGTCTTTCTTTCTCTATTCCTTAGTCTCTTTATGTCATTTGAACTATTTCTCCAATTACTTTCACCTCTAATAAAAATCATTACAAAGATGTGAAGACACAAGCACTCAGAGATCATTCATAAAGTTATCTAAAGACTACAAAGCACTGAGTCACTATTCATATTCAAGCATATTCTGGGTTTTCACAGAGGTCTGTCTCACACAAAGTCTTTCTACCTCTTCATAACAGTCCCCTGATTATACAAGTCATGAATTAACCTCCAAACCCGTAGAGGGAAGCAATCCTTCTGACTTCCTCCCTTTAGTCTGTTAAAATCCTGCCTGAATACCAGAGCTGTCAAGTGCAGGGACAGCATAAACGACTTTGTTCACACAGAGCCTCGTACTGTGTCTTCTGGGTTTAAGTTTAGCTTTTAGAGAGAACTCTGCATGTCTCGACTCATCTCTCCCCTCCTCTTATAAGGAGCATGTCTTATAACTTGAAGGTCACAGGGTTCATCCTATAGAACCAAACATGTACAACACAACAGAGAACCAAAGAAGGTCCCTCTACGAAGAATATTATAAAATATTGTATTATTATGGATTGTGAGGGTTTAACAGAGAGCAAAGAGATATGAAAGGGCAGGCTTATTAGTGATGAGTCCAGTGTTTGGTAAAGGTTAAAGCTGCTCTACTTCTCTGATACAACATAATATATCTGTCTGAAAATGTCTATTGATATCCTTGGAGCAGAAAGGGAGAGGGAACCAGACAGACAAAGGCAGGAGAAAATCACAGAGGCAACGCCCCACTCCGCTCTATTGCATTTGAACCTTTCTCTTCCCAGCGAGTCCATATTTATTGAAAGCTATAGAGAGCTACTGTTATTGCTACTGGAACCATGTGGTAATTAAAGACGCAATGCAAACTTGCAGGGAGGGTAAATGAATTCCTCTGGGAGCTCGTGCCATACGTTTGGCCTACAATAAAACATCTAAACAAAAGGAGATGGGGAGGGATTTTTCAGCACTGACATTAAACATCAGCAGGCAAATGTCAGCTTTTTGTATTTTCATCTATACGGCCTGATCTCCTGTGTGGCGTGCGTATGTATGTTCGGAAGGCTATACCTCTTTGACAGATGCCTGAGGTTCTCTGGCATGTAACATATTGTCATTAAGGGAAATACATGAATGACAGCATGTAAACGTTCGTCCATATGTGTGTGTTTATGTGTGTCCTGGCAGTAGAGTGTGTAGTATATATATAAGCACGCACACACACACACACACACACACACACACACACACACACACACACAGACACGCTCTTGCCCATATAGTGTGTGTAAAAGAGGAGGCAATTACCAACCATGCTTTTCCTCCATGCTTTATTTGCAATAACTGTCACCAGCAGAGCCTTGGCCTCCTTATCTGATTTTTATGAACATACTTGTAGGGATTATTGAGATTTGTGAAAGCACTGCTGGGAAAAGTGCGTGAGAGAAGGAGAAAAAAAGTAAGGGAGAGAGTAGCAAGATGACAATCTGCTGTGGAAAGGGATGCACTATTAACTAGCAGTCTCTCAACAGCATGTAGAAATTGGTCAAAAGAGAGAGAGAGAAAACCAAAACGGGTACATTATTATTAGATAGCGTTTCCACAATGAGCTTTTTCTAACACCACACCACTCATGAGTCGACAGCCCAGACTGGGCCATGCATTTTTTAACAATGCTCGCAGCATCATTCAGCTGGTGTCAAGGCTGCTGGGAAGAGGAGGTATGAATCAGTTTGGTGCATCCCTTCAGTTTTAGTGTTGGCTGTTGTGGTTAAAGAGCCTGTTAAGTAACCTGAAGGTCAGTGGTTTGATAATAAGCCCATAAGATCATGTTTAGCTACGTTATTTTTATTCACACTTAACATCAATGACATGCTTTAAGATTTGCAAACGTCCTGAATTTAAATCTTGTGGCTCCTTTAATATAAGTAGGAATGAAACATGAGCCCATTGGCCACTGTATGGATGTTAAATTAAAGTAGAACGATTAAAGTCTGCAGGTGGTGCACTTCTAAGTGGATAAAACAGCACATTAGCAGAGTAAAATGTGTCTCAAAGGGCCATTGCTCTACAGGTTGAACAGCTCCTATGGTGGGGTTAACAACCGGGTGCCGGCTGAGTATTATGGGTAGGAGTGTTGGCATCGAAGGCCCCGGGACTGCCAAGGTGCTGTGACACCCAAGCCTGCTGTCAGAGTATCTGAGCGCAGGCTGGACGAGGGCAGTAGCCTCACCATCTGTTGCACGACAGCCAAAGTCACCCTGTGTGTATGCTGTGTGTCTGAGTGTTTGTGTGCACGGGCAATATGTGCATACCAGTGTCCCTGTTCCTGTGTGTATGTGTGAATATTTCCAAAGCTGTCTTTGTCTTCTCATACACATCCCTTGAGGGTGTATATGTAGGTTTGCTTATGTACCTAAACACTTTGGGAACCATGTACTGAAATGAGTTCACTAGCTCAAAGCATCTGAACATCTCTGCTCACTTGGGCCTACATTTTGGTGTAAATTGCAAAGTGGTAGCACATACGTTTTTAGTAACTAATTTTCAAAGTTTGAACTTTAGATGTTGGTTGTTGAAGAAGTTTGGCACGTCACTAAGAGAAGAAGATGAAGAAGATTGGCATATACAAGCAGGACCAGCAACAGAACGGCCCAACCCTTACTTACCACATTCAATTTCATGTTTGATGGGGTTAAAAAGTAAGAATAACATCACTTGTTCAGCATTGTAGAAATCAAACGTTTTGCAATCAACAGGTAAAGTAATATTTTTATTCTAAAATATGTTATAAGGTAAGGTGCTGGCTGAGTACTGACCACTTCTCGGGGCAGCAGGGAGTCCTCTTGGCGAATGACCAAAAGGTTCACAGTCCCACCCATGGGTGTGGCTCGGAGCAGGGCCACCACCTCTTCCTGGATCTTACCACTTAGGTCCACTCCACTAACCTGCATACACACAAACACAAACACTCAAAAATAAATGTACACAATAAATTGCTCAGCCGCCAAATACAAATCAAAGAGCTATTTATGGCCTCCACATGACCTTTATGCAGATTACCCTCTCAGTCAGTTGGAGCTGGAATTAAACATGGGTTTCCCCTTAAAGTAGGCACCAGCTGATTTTCATGCCAGTCAGATTGTGGTATAATCTAAATATTGTTCCATCTATTAACTTTTCCTCAGTGATTCAAAGCTTGAGCTGAATTGTTATAGAAATAGGGAGCACAGTCCGTTTGACTCATTTCAACAAAATCTCTGTAAGGTTACATTTTTGGAACAAAACCAGCAAAAAAGTAATCAGTCTCTGAAATAACATACAATCTTACACAACACACTTGATGAACACGATATAAGGGATAGAGAGAGAAAGTGCTGTCCCACCTCCAGCAGCCGGTCTCCAGCTTTCAGTCGGCCATCTTGGATGGCAGCCCCTTGATGAAGGATGTTTTTGACATAAATGGGAGCACTGCCACCAATGGGGACATCTCTAGATGTAATGCTGAACCCAAGACCCTCTGATCCTAGGACAAATAGAAAAACAAAAGTTTAACATTTCTACACAGCATCAATTCTTGAGATTTCTGTGTTTTGCCCAAGGACACTTCATTAGATGAACCTGGGCAGTAAAATCGAAAGATTGTCAGCCTACATGCTCTAGCACTATGTCACTGCAGAACTGTAATAGTGATATTTCTGATTTACAGCTCTGAGGAAGTTTTATCATTCTGAAGAGGAAAAAAAAAATATATGCATGTGTTTATGTTTGGTAAAGTGTTCCAGCACCTCCATATGAGTCCATAAATGTCAACAACAAATTATTTGTTTCTCCAGGTAAACACAGTGACATTCTGTTGCTTTCAAAACGTCATATCACTAACAGACAGCCAATATGTATTATACAATAATATGACT
>JAVQJD010099015.1:0-23390 GCA_036023655.1 Nannoperca australis | reverse complement strand
AGTTTCCATTTTTATTTCTATTCTTATTATACTTTTTATATTTTTATATATATATTTTTTATACTTGTAATTAAAATGGTCTCTATTTAACTGTACTTATTCAGTCCTTCTATGGCTGCAACACATGGATTTCTCCTCCTGGAGACTAATAAAGGCTTATTTTATCTTATCTTAGGAAATTCTTAGCAATGTTCCTGTATCTAAACAAAAACATATCACTTGTTCCTTGGTCCAACTTTTTACCAAATTTCACTTATATCGGTTGACAGTTTTTGTGGTAACATATTGCTTACGTACTAACAAAAAGATAAAATATTCTCTTTTCTTCATCAGAGAAGATTAAAAGACAAGTAAAACGCACACACATGCACACACTCTGATTACACAGTAGATAATTCATCAATAAGGCCAGTGTTGGATAAAGGTGACACCTGCTGCAGGAGTGTGACAGCGTTGAGCTGCAGATCAGATCTGCAATGACCGGCTGCAGCCTGCTGGCCTGGGCCAATCACAGCATTATGACGGTTTACATATTATAATAATCTGCGGTACACAGTGACACCATCAAGTTTTAGGTGAGGACTTGCTTACACGAGCAGGCCATAGATTATGCCAAGACAAATAGATTAGTGCGGGAGCAGCCTTATATTAGGATTCAAAGAATGTTTAGAGGAGCTGTGTTATGTAACGACATTAATGCTTCATATGAGTCACACAAACAAACTTTCATCAACAGTTGATAAAGCCACAGCCTCTTTGTCTGTCTTTAAGGTTTGATGTTGTGCAGATTTTCCAGATTTTTACCACCAATAGATTGTATAGTATACATGCATATTAGTGACATTTAATGCATTTAATATATTAAATACATTTAATTTGATGCTTTTGCAACATTGCTTTTAAAACATGCCAATAAAGCCCCTTAAACTGAAACTTTATAGTACAGATATCAGATACCAAAGTCTGATTTGTATTTTATTTCCTTTATATATCAGGCCAGCAAGGAATGTGTGTTGGAGTTCAGTCTGGATAAACTGATTCATTTATTTTGTTAGTTAAAGTTAAACAGTTGCTTGTTAGCTGGTGTTTTTTATCTTATATTACTTATGTAATTATGATTTTGGGGTTGTGTAGGTAAGAAATATTTGTCATATGTAAGTAAATTTGAGATTTATTTGGCTAAAACATTAATCTGCTAATCAAAGGTAATAACAGATTAATTATGAATGATGGATAGTGAAAACTATTTTTCATTTTGTAGCGCTGTAGGGATGAAAACCCATTATTATTTGATTTGAAAAACAAAT
Organism: Nannoperca australis; assembly: GCA_036023655.1. Taxonomy (NCBI): domain Eukaryota; kingdom Metazoa; phylum Chordata; class Actinopteri; order Centrarchiformes; family Percichthyidae; genus Nannoperca; species Nannoperca australis. Next base: position 22,083 of record JAVQJD010099015.1, on the reverse strand, counting down.
TTTGTTATGATTTACTAGAACTTATTTTATCTCATATATCTTTTCATCATTCTAATTAAATTGATTAATTTAACTGTTTATCTATTATTCACTTTCAAAAAGACATATTTCATGATTGGTCATTTTCCTCTTTTTATGGTTAATATTATTTCACCATCATATGAAAACCATGCATCTCCAAAACTTTTGAGCCCTGTTTTTAGCCTTGTGATGATTCGTCATATAGATAATCCAATTGTTTGTTCAATATGTTTTATTTAACTCTGAAAGTGTAGAAACTCATACATGAACAGATACATGGTTTTGAGTGACGATAAGTGTTGCAAGTATTAGTAGGAGTATTGATTTCTGGCATGTCCAGCTGTTCTGATACATTTCTGTTTCTATTGTGAGACGACAAACAACAAAACAAATGATTTGATCTGAACATGTTGGCCATGTTTGTGTAGATCTACCTGTTGTTCACACATTACTTTACAGCTCACCTGATTACATCACTGCCCTAACGCTCAGTAACCTCGCCAACCTGAGCAGATCACACATATGAAAGAGGATAAAAGAATACACACACACACAGTCACACACACACACACAGCAGGGGTGGGGTGGGGGGGGTTACCATGGATCATGAAGGAAACTCAAGAAGGAGGTGGGGGCTGTTAAATCTGATCTGGCCAGTGCTGACGACGGCAGTGTGACTGCGTCCTCACATCAGCCCTGCATCAATGTGTGTGTGTGTGTTATATAACAGTGTGATAAAGCTGCCTTTGGGATCTGACTGTGGCTGCTGAGCCTCTTACCTGTGAGTCAAGTATGTCAGGTGGAAAGCTCTGGCAGCAGATCTTCATCTTCCACATCACTCATCTCTGTGAACGCTGAGGTGAATTTATTAAGATTTTGTTTTGTTTTACTAAATAACTTAAACATACATTTTTAAATTGTGGCAGTCACTATGTAATTTGGAAAACTATTGGCCAGATTTCCATTAAATTAGCTGTTTGTATTCATGATCTTCAGAAGTTCAATCCTTTGGACAAAGGTGTCAGCTAAATAAATGTAATGTAAAGTAATATTAAATAATCTGAATGCATTCAGGGTCCCCATTACTGTTCTGTTTTGTAATTTCTCTTTAGGCCGGCTGGTATGTTATAGTTATTTTCAGCACTAACCCAAAAACTTGCTTTAGCCCACCATCCACCAGAGAGCTGTAACTCCAACTACCACTGAATCCAGCATATTAACATTTTCACAGTGAAAAGGCTAACATGCCCACAATGGCAGTGCTAACATGCTGATGTTTAGCAAGTAAAAGTTTAGTGTGTTAGCATGCTAACATTTGCTAATTAGCACTAAACTTAAAGTGCAGCTGAGACAATGGGAATGTGATTAGTTTTGCAGGTATTCATGATCATTAACCAAAGTATTAAACAAATTACATTTTGACCTAATGGTGGCGCTCAATGTAAAACTAAGGTGTCACATGTTTCTAATGTCATGACAATCCATTCATCAGTTGTTGAGACATTTCACAAAAGAAATACAAATGTCCACCTGATTGTGGCGCATGATTAAACAATAGAGGATTCAAATTCAGCAGGATCCGTCCTCTGGGGACCCTGAATATCAGTACAAAATGTCATGGTAATCCATCCAATAATTGTTGAGATATTTTTGAGTGGACCAAATTGTACATAAATGCTTATAAAATGGTTAAAAAGTAGTAAGACAAGCAGAGCCAGATAAACAACAGTGATGTTGAGGTTTAAAGTTCTTTTTTGATATTGAAATCAAGCAGATCTGCTGATGAAGATCCTGTGAAAGAATTTTATAACATAAGACACTATGATAGTAAGAACACAATGGTTCACATGGTTTTAATTATGGTTTTATTATCTATTTATTTATAATAACAATTATATAATAATCTTTATTTATTTACAAATGATCCTCTTTCCAATGTTACAGAGTGCTTTACAAAGACAGCAAAATAAGTCATAAAATCAAGAAAGCAGATACCACTTAAAGATAAAAACACTTAAAGGAAATAAGTGACAGTTCTAAGAAAAATGTTGTCACGTAATATCAGGAAAATAAAAGACTTTTCAAAGAAAATGTTTAACTCTTATCCCATACTAATTTCAGGCAATTCGCAATAAAGTATTGAATCGTCCAAGGCGTGGTCCAGGGGGGGCCCTCAAAAATGTACTGGAGGTCCTGCAGTGTGTGTGTGTGTGTAAACTGTTTGCCGGTTGTGTGTCCAGCTCTCTCTGTCCTGACCTAGATCTCTGACAGTAAACAGCTGCTTCCTAAAGCGACATCGTGCTGCCATCAGCAGAACGGCCTGGAGAGATAAATGTCAGATTGGACCTCGGCTGAGCCTCTTGATGCAGCTCAGGGCCCCATGGTTTGTTTAGGAGATCCACAGACACTTAGCAGCCAACTGCTGCTGCTGCTGCTGCTGCTGCTTGCATTGTTTTGTTTTAATTAACACTGTTTCTATTCAAGGCGTACAATAGACAAAAAAAACTTCAAAGCAGAGGTCTTGTTTCTGCTTCAGTGAGCGAGCATCAAATGAGTTTGAGTTTGACTGATTCAGTTCAATCATGCAAATACTGGAGGTATTTACCAAGTGCTCTTTGAAAACATGTCCTTGTAATAATGGATTTCTTGTTTTCCATATATGGTAGTAGTGATATAAACTTACAGTGTTAATTGTGATTGTTAATTGCAGTTCTTTAATAAGCCTTTATTAAGATACCGTAATAAGGTACTGTATACAACAAGTCATCCAAATTAAACAACAACCTCCACTCCAGAATGATGATTTAAATGGACTTTACGTATATAGCACTTGTCTACCTTAACAGAAGAACTTTATAATTTAATTCTCATTCAAGGTGCTGGCCTGCCCATCGGAAGGACGCTGGGACAGAAAGAAGTAGAAGAATGACCTATTACACCCATACACATGCTGTTTTAATGATGGGGCCGCGACATAGTCAGGAGCCCCCAGCAGTTTTGGGGGTTTGGTGCCTTGCCCAAGGGTACCTTGTCAGAGCCCAGGAGTTGAAGTGGCACATCTCCATCTACCACTCCACAGTCCTTCCTTGGGGGGCCAGTGATCAAACTGCCAACCCAGAGGTTAATGGATGACCCGCTCTACCACCCGAACTACAGTCGCCCAAAATAAGCGTTTTCTGATGCCATTATGGTTAAAGTGTGGTTTAGGTTTAGGCACAAAAACTTGGTTAGGGTTTTTTATTATAACACACTTGAGCCTTTTGTCCTAAATGAAGAACTGAATTTGTTTCCTCTAATTAATTACACTTGATGTATACACTACTTTTCCCTTGGTTAGGTCAAAGCACGGATCAAAGCATTTTCTGATCTGAAGCCATAATTTGTCAAGCTCCTACCAAAATTCTTACAAATCACTGTAAGAATTAAAACTATGATGTCACCACGCGGATGATTAGATTTGGGGAAAGATAGATTTAAAGACACCACAAATTCATGTAAACCAGATCCAGAATGCTCTGTATAGCCCGTGTTCAAATAATACCACAATAAGCCATAAAATAAATTTTTTTTCACAATTTTCAGATTTGTATGTCTTCATGTTTACAACAAAATTAATAAACGTGTACTGCACTGGATACAACCAGAAGAAGAATTCCAGCTCTCATCTATGCAACTTAAGATCTTTGGCTTCTACATAAGCATGATTTTACGCACCATATGTTTGTTTAATATGCAAATGTGTCCTTACATTTTGATTTTATTGAGATTTCAGCTAATGGAGGTTGTTAAATAACCAAATAAAAGTATACTCAGTGGGTTTAACATTAGGTACAATTTATGTTTTATGAATATGATTATGTATTTGCCAACGTCACATTAAATCCACAGTACGGTTCAACAGTGAATCAATTTAAGAAGATTTGTATAATCCTTTTGAATGACAACTATTGTCAAAGAGTAGGATTACAAATTCCAGGTATTCAGTTATTTACCTGGTATTACTGCTTACTCACAAATTTAAGTTTGTAACAGACTTTTTGTTTAATCTAGTTGGGAAATAAAAATAAGAAAATATGTAAATTTGGAAAATCTGAATTCATTAGAATATCATGAATAATATTTGAATATTTTAAAGATTCTGCTGTTAACATCCTATACAAATACTGTAACTGCTCCTTAAATTAAAACGATAAATTATTTTTGTGGGTTTTTGTAATCAGAATCAGAATCAGAACCAGATTTATTGCCAAGTTGGTTTACACATACAAGGAATTTGTTTTGGTGCATGGGTGTATACAAGAGCATAGATATATACAGAATTTTTTTTATAAAACCACTAAATAGAACATTTACAATAATGAGAAAAAGAAGAGCTGTGCAAAGTATGTATTTGTATATATATATTTCAACAGAGCGATAAGCCAGAAACCTTTATCGGAACATCCCTCATGCAAACCAATAAGAAAATGACATACCAACAGTACAGTGAGGTTTTATTAAAATAAATTGACAACAATGGTCTGTCTGGGGAATATTTTACCATATTCCATAATAATATATATATATCATTCTTTTTTTTTTTACAGAATAATCTTAAATCATTTTTTATATACTTTATTTTTGTTGTTTTTACATTACAAAAAGATTACATACACCTAAAGGGAAAAAAACACAAAAGAAAAAGAAAATGGTCCTCTTCACAAAACCCATCCATTTCTGTGGCATATTCACTGGTCCATCCTCTTGTTGTTTAAGTAAACATTGAGTGAATAAGTTAACAGTTCCATATCATATATCTGCGCACAATAAATCCAGTCACATTGCCAAAATACAGAACTATACATAACCTAGGTATATCATAGCCCAGAATTGTGGTAACAGCCATGTGAAGAAAACCTGTACAGTGTTAGGACAAAGCTAAAATACATGGGAATTGGCCACATTTATTGCCCCACATCTCTAACATGGTTATACTATAGACATGCACTGTCTATAGTACTGTGGCTACAGTAAGTCAAATTAACTTTAAATTAATCATATTTTGAAGGCCTTTGATTGCATTCAAGCACAACACAGATGATTTGTCTTTGAAGTTCAACACTTTTAGTTTTAGCTGAAACTCCACAACCACTTCTCACCTGCATGAATTTCATTTCTGCATTAGTTGAGTAAAACAAACTAAATCGAGAAATGTAAGTCAGTCAGACAGACAGTCGAAGACTTAATTCACCTCGACTGCTGCTGCTGCTGAGGATTAGTTCAGATGACTTTAGATTAGATTAGGGCCCATGTGGAAACACGGAGGAAGCATGAAGATTATAGCAAATGAGGTAACTGAAACAACCATTGTTACATTTCTGTAAGCTACAATACAGTGTCACTGCTCTGTTTTAAGAGATGGATGGATGTACTTTAATGAGCGTTGTACTCTCTAAACATCATTTGATAACTTTGTACAAAATTAAAGTTATGCTAAATCGTCAGACGTGAAAAGCAGAGCACCACTTCATGGTCTCGTGGACTGTATGGGATATTTTTCAGCAAATTTAAGAATTAGAGAAATTGATCTTTTTTGTATGGAGAGTGGAGTAACTGGCTCATATAGTATCTTTGCAGTTATATAATGTGGTAAATGGGGGACTGCACATTAAATAAATCCCATATAGATGCAATTGAAATGCAATCAAGAATACCCATCCAATACATTTATTTATTTATTATTTATTTATTTAGCTTAATTTTTATTGGAAATTGTATTTCAAACATAAAGAGCTGTTGTTCTAAGTTCATATTTTCCCACAATGCACCACAAACATACAGCAAGACAGAATAAAAATACTACTTTTTGAATACATTTTTTTGCAGTTTTGACAAAGACAAATCAGTAAATTGGTAACCTTTTCTTTGTGGGTCTCGACAGTGTACAGTAACAGTGGCTGTCATGTTTACAGTACATGCTTTCAATAAAAATGGAGCCCACTTGATGGGGCTCTAATACCCTACTTATCCTCTCATGCCCTCACCCCCTCACACCCGGTCAGAGACAGAGGTCTCATCTACTGACTGCTGACACAGCCATTACTCACCAGTTTAAAGCAGCTCTTTGGCCGTGCAGCTCAGTGAGTTCATTAAGATTTCGGGTGGAGGGGAGGGGGGGTGTCGCGTGTTGATTTGAGAGGAGGTGGGTGGAGTACATGGGGTCAAGGCAGCGGCCAGCTGGGATTACCACCGATCCACCATCTGCCATCCAAATAATAATCAGAGTGAGGAAATCAATCGCTTCAGTAAATATCAGGTATGTAAAGCTCATTTAACCCAGTAAATTAAACTGAAGGCCAATTATGAGACTGTTTCTCTGCTGACCAGACAATGGGTTTCGTCAGTATAATGTGTTCACTGGTCTCTTGGTTATCATATCTTTATCAACATTCAGTACCTTGTAAATACCCTATATGTCCGAAACATGATCAGTAAAAAAACTAAATGTCCATGCATGTTTGTGTTGTTTGCAGCATATGTAACACAAACATGACAAACACAAAAATGTCTGGCTTTCAACACATATGCAACACAGCAACTCTGGCTTACTGATCACTTTCTACTGTTGGTGTGAGTAAATCTTTGTTTCACTTGTCGCATTTAAATGAACCCTAATATTCCACTTATAATCAGAATAACAGTCCAATCAAAATTACTAATTTAACCGCCTCAATCAGAAGCGACTGACCTGATTGGAAAGAAGTTTCAATGAGGCTGATTAAACCTAATCCTCTATTCAATAGGAAATATTTACAACTTGTAACCATGGTTTCCAGGAAGAACAGAAATCCAACTGGTATAACTTAAAATATTTAAGGATCACTGTTCAAAAAGCATCAAATAACAAGTTTTTTAAATGTTTGAAAAGATGAATCAAGCCAAAAAAACAACTTCTGTTATATTTCTGTCAGATTAGACGCTTCACGGCAGAACATCGGCATCATGCTCTCTGTTTAAGTGAGGCACTGATAAATAACCATGAAATCAAACAATCCCAAAAAACAAGGTATAGTCTTAGATAAGATAAGAGAGCTTTATTGTCAATATCACAGTATGAGCAGTACATACATAGATATCGAAATTGCAGTTTCGTCATGTCCCAGCAGTGCAAAATAGATAAATAGAATAGAATATGTAAAAAAAAATTTAAAAAAATAAAACACAGTGCTATATACAATATACAATGTTAAGGAGATGTTGAGGTAGAGATTCTACAATGACCATAGTGCAAATAACAGCAGTTCAATGATGTGCAAATGGGCAGTATTTATGGTGTGTCTGCATGCGTGTCTTGCTAGTCTTGTGCTGCTTTCAGCCCATACAGTTGCTAAATGGGAACTAAGCAGTAATTTACCAACTGTAAATTCATGTTTGAAAGTTTCTTTTAATGATTGTTTAGATGAAGTATTTCACCTGTTTTCAATACAAAGTGGAATTGTCTTACCACTCACTAAAAGTTTATAGTTTGTATAGTTTTCTCAGGAACATTGTAAATCTAACTTAGATATTAGATATTCAAAAATTTCTTTTTATTTTTGTGCAGTTTTATATTATGAAAAATAGGATATTTTGAACATGTTTAAGTAATTTGGTCACATTAAACTCTCCAGATGCTGTAGATCCCAGACAGATAATCCAGCTCTACCTAAACTTGTATTTAACTGATTGTTATAAAAACTCAGACTGGCCCATATGAAAACTTAGTTGCGTCATACATGGTCACCCCTAAGCTGACCACTATGACCAATAATGGTCAGATTTATCTTTGAGGAACACAGATGCTGCTCCATATGAGTCATGCAAATAACATGCAGAGCTAACAGCCACAAATTCAAACAGATGCCTTGCCTGGCACACTTTTTCCCGCCTTTTACTAATGCATCATATTGTTATCTAATCGGCTCAGCCATAATTAAAATGATATCCACATCCTCTCTTTTGAGCCATATTATCTTCAAACATTCAAATCTCCAACAGTTTTAATCCTGAAGAAAACACTGAATTTCCGTGGAGCAGCACACACATAATGAAGGAACCTCGCCTTTATTGCTGTCATTAGATAATCAGCTAACATGTAACAGCTCCTGTGTGTTAACCAAACAGAAAACTAATATGGAGTTCCACAGAGGCAAAAGGGAAGAGCCTGTCTGGTGCAGTGAGAGCCGGTTGCCCTCTGAGGTCAGAGCAGTGGTCATTTATTGTTGTGTTGTGAGTGTGATGCTGCAGAGAGGCGTCAGTGGAGGATTAACGAGCGGTGGCACATGTCAGGGAGTGAGAGTGTGGACCACGGCGTGCTGGAAAGACCGGGCGTCATGGGGGCTCAGAGCTGCTGACACACGGCTGAGCGCGCTTCACCGCAGCACAGACACAGGGCAGAGGGCATCTGGTGATACATCACACACCCTGCAGTCTTTCCACACGTGATACTCACCTGCAGAGATGTGTGTACTGATACTGAAAAATACTTCAATACCCAGTAGTACACATTTGTATTAAGATGGTGATGTTTGTTAGTTAGCCAATCGATCTGTCCAATATATTAATGATCATGTGGTCAAAATGGTGAAGGATGATTTCTCATGACTGCCAACAAAATCTCTCTTTGTGGCGTCCTGGTTGCCACTAACTCTGTGTCTACACAAAAGGAGTTTTCCGACATCTTAGGGAAGATAAATTTCTTCTTCAATCAATACAACTGTCTACAGAAGCCATATAGTAGCTCTATTTAGGCTTTAAATCTATTTTCTTTCATTGTATGCACAATAACTACACTGATTACCTTCAAGGCCCATATATGGCTGTTTTTCATGTGACAGAACAAATATGCTTCAATTTTCGCATTTAAACCACAACTGTTACCTTCCCTTTGATGCGTGTTACTACAGGGATTAACAGTAATAAATGTGTTGGGCTCTGAGTATATAATCGGATAGAACAAGTTCATACAACATGTCGTCCAACCAAGCCAGAAGTCAAAAGTGTTTATACCACAGACTGTATATAAAGATGGACGACATCTCCACTTCCTCCCATTGTACAAATTGAAGTCAAAATACCCTGGATTTGGGAGCTGCCATCTTGCACTGGTGAGGTCATTTGGAGTCAGAGTCTGTGCAGTAGTGATCAAGTTCCCTCCTGAACAAATCACAAGTACACTCACAATTGTTAATCATGATGTTTCACCCCCTTTTATAGCATCAAATAACTAATTAAAACCAAACTGATAAGAAAAATTAACATCTGAACAAACATCAGTGTGATAAGAACAACCTAAAATGTTCTTTGATTTTTCACTTTGGCCCATGTCCCATTCATTAACATGGCAGGGCCGGGGCTTATGACCCATACGGCAGCCAGCCACCCACCAGGGGGTGATCCAGATGTTTTGGCTTTACTTTTGGCTAGCTGTCACTTCATCCATCAATATATACAGTCTATAAGTTATACCTGTTCTAGATTAGACGCGATCGTTGTTTAAATATGTAGATAATGATACACAATTTCCGACAATTTGCTCTTAGTTGTTCACATTAAAAGTGAAAGTAGTGAAGAATGAAAAATGAGCCTGAGAGAAAATATAGGGCATAGGGTACACTGGACCATCCTTCAGAAAGGACATAATGCCATCCCACAATTCCTTGCAGCAGCATTTCATATGGTTACAGCAAACCCACATCAATGACATCCACTGTCGCATAATTACATGGCCTAGTGTAAGTGCAGTGGGATTCTCTAAGCACCACGGTTATCTTTTCATGAGTCCTTGTGAATTCTTCTTCACAACATTTGTTTTCCAACAAGGTCAAAGAAAGGTGTTTAGGAAGAAGTCTATCCTGAGAGGTTGAAAACAAGAAGTGAAAACAAGACACAGGCCTCACTGATGGGGGCGGAACCCTGATCTCTCTGCAGTGTTGGTGTGTGCATGTTCCTCTGCTCCACTCTCATTAAGACACAATCTGCCTGTTCTGTAGTTTACATCTACCAGTAGTTAATTTCCACATCAGTTCATTATCACATATGTGATGGCATCTTAAGAGCTAATTCCACCTGCATGCTGTTCTTTGATACCTGCAATTCGGTGTAGTCAGACAAGAAATGTTTATTTTTTGTTCACCTTGGATTTGTGAAGCCAGCGTCCTCGGCAGCTTTGCAGCCAGTCAGGCCACTACTGTGTAATCAGGACGGGAACTCGAGCTGTCCCTCACCAGGTTGCTGTGGCCCCACTCATTATCTTATCTCCCATTGTAACCCGCTGTAATTCACCCTCTCATGATTGATGATGTCGCTGTCTGATTACACCAAGACAAAACCCCCCTAAGATCACCTTTCGTTCCCGTGGCCAACTCCACGAGCTCCACGAGGTCTGCTGGAGAGGATGATGGGAGGGGGTGGGTGTTGTGTAGCCATGTTGAGCTGCTGTCACGTTACATCAGGTTTGTGTTATTTCTGAGAAAGAATCAGCAAAATGTCTTAAAGTTTGGTTTATGCCAGTGTAATTCAGTAATGTTTCTTCATGTCCATGCTACCATCCCTCCCACTAATTACTCATGTTGGATTGATTTGTATTGCACTTTTCAAGATCCACCTGACAGCAGAGTGTTTCTGATGAGGAGCTTCGTGGGGTGCGGCACAAAAAGAAATAAGAAAGCCGGGGTATAAAACATTTAGGCTGAAGGCTCCTCTGCTGCAGATCATGTCCCTGGTCTGCTTTGGACAAATCAGATAGGTAACCTGTGCTCTTTTTAATTGAGACAGTGAGCCTCATCTCTCCATGCGGCAGGTGGAGATAGATGCCTCATTATCCATGCCACAGGGAACAAAACAAGCCCAGGACCCGAAGGCCCCCCCGCTGGCGTTTAGTTTCCAATGCACCAACACAGGGCAACCTTGGATCGCCGCCGGGACGCGCTCATCTCTGACCTCAGTGAGCGCAGGTCGCTCACAGAGTCACATTAAACTTTCAGAGAACCCAAAGGTCCCAGTCAGGAGTGTTAACAGCAGCATTGTTCTGTCTCCCCCTGACTCAAAGGGCCAAGTGTAACAAGGCACCCCCTCCCGTGGTCAGGGCGGCCCCCCCTGGGTCCACAGATACAGTGACACCCTTCAAATCCATCTGCAGCTCCTGAGTGAGTCAGACAGGGAGGCAGAGATACAAGATTCAAGAGCAAGTGGCTGATTATTTTTATGAGCTGAGTGTAAAAAGTTGGTGGAGAAACACCAACGTCTGTACATCAAATGTGTGTTTTTGCAGAATATACCTGACGACTCAGTCTACAGGCGAGAAACAAGAGAGTGTAGGTGTGGGATCAGGCTCAGATGATGGGATTGTCACTGAGACGGCTGATCACTTTAAAGGTGCAGTCTGTCTAAACAGGCTGTCACACCCTGCCAGCTGAGACTTGCTAAATATATCCTTCCAGTATGCTCACTTTGAATTGTTGTATTTTTAAATAAAATTAACATATCACTTAAAAGCTGTGTAGAAAAAACAGATTTCCTTGGCTTTTGCCCAAACAACTGTCATTAGAGAAGTTAACTCTTCAAATGTATACAAAGAAACATGTTTTATATTAATTCTACCTTTATTATTTTGGCAGTCAGGATTTTTGACTGTATGCTTATAATATAGTGAATTTAAAATCAGAACTTTTTGTCATGAAAACAAAATCAGTCTCTGCCTTTATATCCAAAATTCGATGTTTGAAACTGATGAAAAGATGAATCAGTTAGGTCTGAATGCTTTGCTTCAAAATGATCACAAAGAAAACACTTTTTCTCTTCTTTTATTTATGACTAAAAATAGAATAACCTTTTACTTGTTGCAGTTTTCAAGATGTAATCCGTCACACTCGCCTCGGTTTGTGTGGCTGTTTGTTATCAGATATTTGTGCCAAAAACCTACCGCCATCTGTTGAAGATGTAGCCTGGTCCATAATAACTCTGCAGCACCACCGACCCCCTACTGGAAAAATATGATCATATTCATCCCGGATTGCTGGTCTTAGTATAAATTAAAAAAATGAGTATTTTGAATAAACAATGCAAACACCTGCTGCAGATATTGTGACATCACTTCAACATGCTGCAGCTTGGCAACTGAAGGATCAGAAAACTGTAAATAAATACGACAGAGAACAACCGAGACTGTGATTAACGCTAAAGCATTTGTTTGTCTTCCATCTACACAAAACGTTATTTTATGATTTCGTATGTGTTAATAGTTGACACTACTATATTCAGATCCTTTATTTAATAAAAAAGTACAAACATAACAGTCTAAAAGCAGTCCATTACAGGTTAAAGTCCTGCATTTTAAGTAAAGTAAGATACTTTATTATTACTATACTAGATGTATTAAAATATGTTTGAAAAAAGGTTCTGCTAAACAACCTTTTTTGGTATTTTTGTTTTTTGTGAAATGCTAGTTGGTTTTACCTCTTTTGCCTTCAAACAATTATTTAAATGAAACCATGTGGGAAGTTTAAAGGAGAAATGTCTCTTTGGTGGAACTGCTGACAGCTCACAGACACCTGGAACAAAGAGCACCATATAAGCTTGCTTATTTTGTAAAAGCCAAAAAGGTTGATGCTTTAACAGTGTTTTGCATTTTATAAGATTATAACATGTTTGACCTTATTTGTCAGATAAATGTCATGGAGCAATCCTCTAAAATGTGGTGCAGTAGAAGTATAAAACAGCAAATGGAAATATTAATGTAAAGTACCTCAAAATTGTACTTGTATGATTTCTGTCTGCAGGGCTTTATCTGCAGAAACTGAATGAATCCACCATTACAACTGAACTGCTGGTTGAAAAGGAGCAAATAAAAAACATGATTAAAATCTCTGCTCGACTGCTCCACTCCAGTCAAATCCCATAGTTTTAGTAGATAATAAAGTTGCAGGTGCTTAACCAACTGGAGTTACTGTTCTGACATTATTCATTTTATTCATATGCTGTTGACTATTTTAATTACAGATGTTTCTGCCACAGATATATTCTTAGGGCATTTACATCATCACATCTGGAATACATTACTGCCTTTAAATAAATTCATGTACTAAAATAAAATATTTTTTACAGGCTTAATGAAAAACGACAAGTAAGAAAATAAACTTTTATTACAAATTAAATAGTGTATATCTTTTTAATATCTTCTGATATAACTGTGTTCAGTTAGGAGTGATGTTGATTGGTCCACTATTTAATCACCTTGATGATGTTTAAAAACTGATTTTAACCGTGGAAAATAAACGTATCATGGGGTAAAATGGAGGATTTGCTGCCATCTAGTGATTTGGTCATGAATCTCCACCATCCTTCCAACAAAGGAAAGAAATCAGAATAATGAACCGGAATCACTTATCTCATCATGTAAATGATTGCTTGCAATATATGCAACCATAGAAATGATGTTTCTAAAATCAAACATTGATTTCCCTCTCCTCTATTAGTTTCTGAACAAATTGGGGTTGAAAAGAAACTTTTCAAGGCGATTTCATTCCTTTTGCTCAGCTGACTTCTTGAGGCGCCGTTGCAGCAGATTCACAAACACGGCAATGTTCACAACAAACTGGATAAAGCCTATAGAGGAAACGCCGTAGTTCACGTACAGGAAGCCGCCAACGGTCGGTCCGACTGTGCGAAGCAGAGATTGGACAGATGCACACAGTCCCAGCATTGTGCCTGTGTACAAGAGCAAAGTGGGTTCAATGAACTACATGATTAAAATAAATGTGTAATTTGCACTTTAAATGTATTTAAAATCTTAGTTAATTCTCACTATCTAATATGAGGTTAGCCTGCAATTGGATTGGGTTTGGGTGTTTTTACACCTGACACTGAAACTTTAAGATTTTTGTTTTATAAGGTTAAACGAAGTATCAGTAAGCTGTAATCAGATGCAATCAAACATAAAGCGATCATGTTGTGGATTTGCCTGCTGTTAATGTTGTCTGGTGGTTGTGAATGTGCTAGTGTGTGAGAAGAAAAGCAGGGCGGCTTCACCTGTGTCGGAGGAGGGGACGCTCTTGGTGAGCATGCTGTCGGTGATGACATTAAACACACTGAGAGAAAACATCATCGGGATGATGATGAGGCACAAATGGAACACATTCTGCATGTAAGCCTGCAGAAAGAAAGAAAAACATTCCTACACAAACTGAACAGCTCTTTCATTCTAAAAACAGATATATTGTATATACTTTTTATAATTCTTTTAAATTTTTTATTTTTTATTTAGATTTCTTGACATGTGTTGGTATGCACCAAAATACCGAAGTAAATTCCTTGTATGTGAAATCCTACTTGGCAATAAACCCAATAAATGACACACAGCAATCACTTGAGCTTAAAGAAAGAATTCTTGTAGATCAAAAAAAATTTAAAAATATTTATTTACATTGGTATGAAAAGGAGAAATGCAAGAAATCTTAAGATTTCAGAACATGGCACTACAGATGGCAATGTCGGCCATTATTGGACTGACAACTATTGGATTGATTGCCTTGAAATCTGGCAGATATTCATGGTCCCCAGAAGATGAATTACAATAACCTTAGTGATCCTATGACATTTCGTCTAGCTCCACTATCTGGTCAAAATATAATTTAGTGCACAAGTTAGCATGCTAAAACGCTAAACTAAGACAGTACAGCTTCACAGAGCTTAGTCTTGTTACTTGATAAATGAAAAGTAACTTATTTAGACTAATTAAAAAACTAAAAGTTTTAGCTCTAATTTCATTTGGAGTACAGCAAAAACCCTTTCATAACAAAAGATTGAAATACAATTAAATAATGAGCTAAAAACTAGTACTCAAATCCTTTAAGAAAAAGTAGCAATACCACAATGGAATAATATTCCATTACAAGTAAAAGTAATCAAGTAAGAAGCGTCATGTTAAGGATTAATGAAGACATAAAATAGAAGGTCTTGTACAGATTGAGTAAATGTTGAGTTGAGGAAAAGTTATTTGTCAGAAATCCTGAAAAATGATCGCAGAAGAACTTTAAATCATCCCCAATTTAGACGATTTAGACACATGTCCCCAGTGTGTGTATATGTGTGCATGTGTGTGTGTCTGTTTATGTGTGTACCTGAGCCAGTCCCACCAAAGAAGAAACTCCGATGGACAGAAGCAGCAGCGAGTTCTCAGAGTATCTTGCGGTAAGCCGACCGATCACTCCTCCCTGAATAACCTGAACAAACAGTCTGGGTTTTATTGACCTCTTACAGTCTGACCTCATCATGAGCTGCAATGTACAACACATGAAACAGTGACATCATAATGAACTTGTATTTTACTCAGCGTAACACTCACCATTTGGACTATGCCAAAATAAGCCATTAGATAGCCGTTCTGCTCAGGTTGCAGCTTGAAAAAGTCCAACGCAATGATGGAGAACATCACTTGGAAAATGCCTTTGGAAAGAGAAGAGAAATTCTGTTTGATTTACAGGATAGATAGGTGGATAGATAAATAGATGGATAAACTCTTACCTGATGGCAAACCCACAACTATCTTCACAAGGAAAGTTGGCGTCACACCTGGAAACTTCATCAGTCTTGTGATCTCTCCCACATTAAATATTGACTTTCTTTTGTTTTCACCTGTAGCAAATTCAAAGAGAAAGAATAAAACAGTAGCTACAGTCAAAAGACCACAGCAAGAGAAATGTGTAAACTGTAAAGTGTAGCTAGTGCAAAATCAAATTCATGTTTTTCATTTAAAATAACCTTTTTTCCCTTTAAAGTCCAACTCCCCAACCAGCATGTGTTATGCTTTTTAGCACAACTGTACATATATTTTCCCACTAGCTTGCAGATTTCATTCATTCAGACAGACTTCCAGCAGACTCCAGCTAAACAGGATATATTATACAAGGTATATTTTCTCTAAAGAAAAACAATTGCACTTACATTCACATGTTTTGTTGCTCTGATTGGTTGCAGGCCACACACATTGCTGCTATAAATGCAGTTGTAACAACTAAGATAGGGATTGATGTAACCTCATAATTTCGACTGCACTGCTATTTTTGCAAGTTGATGTACCTCAAAGACGTCTCTTTCACAATGTAAGTCTATGGAAAAAGGTCTTGTAGGCTATCAAAGCTCTGATTGTTTTTCCAACCGGGGAAACAACCATAAAAGGTCACCAGACCTATTTGAACCGCTGAATAAATTCCTGACACATTAGCAGTGACTCACTGGTCTCTATCCAGCCTAGGATGGATGGGGTGGATGCAAAAATCCCCATCACTATATGACTTCTTAAGAATACACATGCCATCAAACCAGAACACCTTAAGACCGATGTGACATATCAGTGTGACACCAAAAAAGCAGTTTACAGCAGACAATACACACGTTTTTATAAACACATGCAGATGTACTGTTGTGTGTGAGTTGCATTTTAAATTAAAAAGTTAAAAAGCATTAATTATAAAACATTTTATTATTACATTATCTTAAAAACAAAGGTTCATAATTAATCAGGATTTTGTCACAATTTCACTGTCAAGCTGATAAAAATCACAAAGAATTAGATCAGTATCAAGTAATGTCAGTTTATTTGTATAATGATTGTCTCAATAGACAATCAAATCTTCGTCCCTACAATCCTTAATTCGGACTGCACCTGGACTTCACTGGATGTTGGTGGGAGATGGGCTTCTGTCTTCATCTGGATGCTTGGGGACACAGTTGAGAGGCGAGACTGGCGTGACATGACTCCAGACGACAGCTTGACCTTTTTGGCCCTCTTGGCCGCCTTGTTCCGCAGTTTTTCGCTGCGGTGCCTGTTTTTTATGTCTGCTAATTCCATCCCCAATTTTTCAGTCTCACTTCTGTACATGTTCCGCTCTGCTGTCACGGCCTTGAGCTTTTCCTTCTGGTCTCTGACCGTCGCCTGGCACTGCTGGAACCGCACTGCGACCTGCATCAGACTCTGTTTCAGCTCCTCACACAGCTTCTGTGTTTTCCGCAGCTCTTCAGTCTGGGTGAGCAGATCTTTCTGTAAGGACTCAGTCTTCAGGAGAGGCACCTCTTGGCTGGGTTTTCTGATGGGTGATGTACAAGGTTTTTGTTGCATAAATAGTATTTTTTTCCCTATTTGATCTCCAATAGCACGAGACCTTTTGCTCTCTTTGAACATCTCCTTCTGTGTATGGAAGTCTTCCTCGTACTTTCGGAGCTCCCGCCTTTGGTCCTTAGCATCGTTTTCGATGATGCCCCTCTGCTTCTCAAGTTTCTGGTTCTCCAGCTTGAGGAGATGGATTTGCTTCATCTGCTCTTTGCATTGACTGTCTTTCTTGTTTAGGTTTGACTGCTGGTCAGCAATTTTGTCACGCAACTTAGAGCATTCAGTTTTGCAGCGCTGCCACTTGTCATTCAGGCCGCCTCTCTCTTTGATCCCCTGCTCCACTTGTTCCTTCCAGTTTTGCTGCTCGGCCCTCTGGTTGGCAGCAGCCTGCTTCACTGACTGCAGCTCCTTCTTCATTGACTGCAGTTCCTTCTTGAGGTCCTCATTTTGCTTTTGGCCCCTCCTCAGCTCCGTTTGCTGGATCCCATTCTTCTTATCCAACACAGACAATTCATTTTTGCAGTGCATCAGTTGGCTCTGGTGGTCTCTGTTTTTGATCACCTTGTGGATTCTTTGCCATTCTGTCTTGAACTGCCCGCCTTCATTCGTCAAAAACTCAACTTTCTTCTTGAGGAGCTCATTTTCCTTCGCAAGGGCCTTGTTTTTCTTCTCAGTGCAGGAATATTCCTGCTCAGCATCGGGAAGGATTGATGACAAGACATAATGATGATAAGCTGACATGGGGCCTGCCTTATGCAATTGCTTGTCATCAGAGTCAGGTGCCTCGTTGTGAAAGTGCTCCATCTTTCCTGTTGAATTCTTAACACTGTGTCTAACACCAGGTCTCAATGTACAAGATTATCTCTTACTCACGTGTCACCTTGTGTAGATTTAGGGTGAAAAAGAATCATATTATGACATCATAGCATTCCACTCTCACACACACTGTACAGCTGAGCAAGGCATTCTATTTGTACACAGAAATAAAAATGACAGTTTCACATGGATCACTATTTGTTCTGTCTCACTTGATTACAACAGAGGTACAAGTTAGAGGTGGGATTTTGGGCGAGTAACTTCCATTCATTTTTATTATAGACAATGATGTCACGTGACTCGCTGTTGAAGCACATGCTTGAATTGGCATGAAACTCTCTCCTGTTGAATCATTTCATGAAAAGTCAAAGGTACAAGAAGCCTGTGTACATTAAAACGATCGAGAACTACTACAACTCCCAGGGTGCATTTCAGTAAGAAACATACTACTTGCATCACTAAAAGCATGTGAATGGTGTTGGAAAAAAACTGACAATACAATCTGCACGTTAAATCAATTAACTTCAATGATAAAATATTTTGAATTTGCTACCGCCCCTATTCGCAACTCTTATTCTCCATGCAAGGATCGATGAGGCTCATGGGTATTGTAGTATTTAGAGCCATGTGTTTTTTAGAGCCTGTATATCACGTCTTGTGTTCTCCTTTGAAAATTGAGGTTTCATAATGGCAACCCCTGTCTTTGCATTCATTTGTCAGACTATTGTCACTTATCTGTCTATGTAGATGTTTTATCAATTAAATGACTTCATTTTAAACCATATTTGGATAAAGCAAAAGTCACACTGACTAACAGCCAATCAGCAGCCTGCTACACTCACAGACTTTGAACAACAACCCAGATTAGCTTTTCTATTATCTCATTCTCTTCTTACTTACAAACATGAACACACTTGTCCTGCACCATAGCTTGTTACACGAGAAACCAAACTAACATTCGCTGGGAAAGTGCACTGCTAGCATCAGGCTTGTTAGGCTAGTTAGCTAGTTAGCTGCAGCACATTAAACAGCGTGTAAACTTAGCTGCAAATATCACTTTGGTCCGTTCAGATGCTGGTGTGGTCCCTACGCTTCAATGCCACTGCTAACGGGACACTGCACACTCATGGCTTGTAAGCTACAGTGCAAGTTTGTTTATTTTGTTCCCCTCCCGGTGCTCAGACTACAAGGTGCTATCAATCAAACAGACACCAAAAGCCCATCTTGATGCTGAGACACCAGCTCATCCATACTTCCTAATGCCCGCGGGCAAAAAGCCAGAACATATCAGCATTTTATACAGATTCCCAAACAGCTGAGAACATTACATGTAGAAGACAGAAGTGTGTCTTACCGTCCGTGTTGGTTTTTGGAGCTTGAACTTTAGTAGTTATTGGGATAAACTTTAAAACCAGCAGTAAACTGAAGGCACTTCCCACAGCAGCAAAACATGCAGCAAATGTCTCCCTGGGAAATACAAAGACGTTAGTTGTACTATAGATGTATAAAGGTTACAATTCAACACACATAAATACCACGTATACATTTCAAAGTCTATCATTATCATCTCTGCATTATCATTTTTTAAGTCATAATTTTTGGGGTCTACTTGGGGGCAGTGGAACAAGCTATAAACAAAACATTGACATATTATAACCTTATGAAGTGTTTGTGGCAGTAGAGTCAGCAAAAAGGTTGGGATTTTACACTGACATTTAGGGAGCAGCTAAACAAGTTAACAAAGTTAAGTGTTTGTTAACTTGAGTAACCGACCCTTAAAACTTGGTGACTGGATGTTTCTCACCTTAATCATCTATGGAACTAGTGCAGTGTATCCAAGTGCAGAAAATGCTAACACAACCAGCCACCTCACATTATCTACAGGACATGTTTAAACCCTGACCGCCTAATATAACCCCATCCACCTCTCCACCACCCAACACAAACATACAACAACACACAAACAGTGACACTCACCCGTAACGTGTGCTAAGATGGCCACCCAACGTGGAGCCAGCTATCATGCCAACGCCAAAACACAGACCTAGTTTGGACAAAGCTTCTGCCCGTTTTTCAGGTGCTGAAAGGTCTGCAACAACCATCTGAGAGGCTGCAGACAGGAAAGGGTCAAAAAAATCAAACTGCAACTATTTTCAGGACAAAATGGTATTTGATCAGAGAGATTAGGTCATACAGTAGAGTGACGCACAGGGGTGAAACTTTTGTTTAAGATGTAGCTGCATGTGCATAAATGTAAATATCGATTTTCTGAAGTGATCAAGATCGTAATATTTGTCATCTCAGTGAGAAAGTGTCTTAAATGCACCATTTTTTCTTTCACCATACTACATACCACCAAATAGGAATATGCAAAATACAATTCTGTATACAGTGGGGATGTCCTTATGACTCCAAAGCCCAATTCATATTTTCCTACTAACAGTATTAAATTAGGCATTCCTATAAAAATATTACATTTTTACATTACATATTTCCTAGCATGGCGTGGAAGATATATTCTGGGTTTCATTCAATACCACTAATCACATTAAATGTTTCATGTTTTAAGAATAAATTTGAAATATTCCAAGAAAAAAGAGTTAACATTTCCAGAAAATAAGTGGTAATATTTTGAAAACATTGACTTCAGTCACAAAATCTCAGATGTTTTTTCTAACCCTTTTTTTCTTTAACATGTGGCCCTAAAACTCTAGCCACAAAGGAGGAAAGGAGGAAAGAGTGAATAAATAACAATGAATGAGTCATCTAAAGAAAAAATTATAATCCAGGTTTGCTTACCAGGGAGGACATGCATGAAGACGGTGGGGAGTTTGTGGATGAACAGCATGGCAGGATGGTCTGCTATGGCCAGCAAAAGAAAGAAAACAACTGTTGAAGAACACGCCAGAGACAAGGCGGCTCGCGCTCCATAGATATCTGCAAACCTGCCGAAAACAACAAAACCCAGAGACCTCAAGTTTTCTTTCCGGACAAAAACAGCACAGGCTGCTAACACTGGCAAAACAGCAGCTTCTGTGATACATCAAGAATAACCTCCATGCACGTCTGTAAAAGTAGCTGTAACAGAAACTTGTTTGTGTTGTCAATGTTGCCTTGTGCCTACCTTCCAAACATAGGACCCCCCACCAGCTGGATTACACCTACCATGGTTTGCAAATAACCAAACCACAAGGTGTCGAAGCCAAGTTTCTTTGCCAAATACTACAGAGAGACATAATGAAAATGCATAGACAATCATGTTAATTTGCTTACAGCAGGTGATTTTTACAGCACAGGTTCAGTTTAGTTTAATGGTGTGAAATCTATGCATGTGACACTAGCCTGGCCTGACAAAAGAGAAGATGCATTTCTGGCCATGTGACAAAACCCCTCTACTGTACCAGTTAACACGTCCAAATTGTGCCTTTATTTGGGAGTCTCCACGTTTTTTCTGGATATCGTTTAATATATTATGCCACATTAATGTCCTGTTATGTGGGGATGAAAGAAAGCGATAAAAAAGACTCCTGTTTACAACTTGTAAGTATTCATATGTTTTTGATTGCTCTGTACCAGATAAAAACCTACTGCTATTATTTTTTTCTTCTCTTTATTAATTACAGTAGCTGCAATTTACGCTACTAAGACGTTACCACATTAATCTGGTATAGTTACTAGTCATTTTGTTTGTTAGTAACAGTAAACATCCCAGCCAATGTGAGTTTAAGTTAAGGCACCTCTCTGGTAAAAAAGTTAAATAAGAGAATCTTTGTGTCAAGTGAAATCAAAGTGATGAACACCAAAATGCACAGTCTTTTGCAAATATTATTGCTGAATTACTGATAATTTGTGATGTGATGATCAAAGGTATAGGAATAGAGGGTGCCATGTGCTGCACATATTGTAAAACCCTTTTACGCAATTTGTGATTATGGTTATACTTAAAAACTTGACTTGAGTTGACATGCGTGTTTATCCTGATTTTTATATAAATGGTTTACTTTTGAACATTTTACAGTTGAGATGAAAGGGAGGTGGGATTAAACCCGTCAGTTACATCATCTTCGATATCTTTATCATCAGATTCACTCCAGTTATATCACATAGTCTTCACACAGAGG
>JAVQJD010099013.1:0-33457 GCA_036023655.1 Nannoperca australis | reverse complement strand
TTGAAAGTGGTCAGACAGGTTGATTGTCTGACGGATGTGGGGAGCTGATTCCACCACTGGGGGGCGATGTAGGAGAAAAGTCTTGAGTGTGAGCTGGCGTCTCTGAGAGGGCGAACCGCTAGGCGGTTCTCAGAAGCAGACCGTAGTAAGGCTGGAGGATGGTCTGGATGTTTCCTGTCCATCTGCATGCTGGATCCTCCATATACGAGTCTTCATCTAAATTAATTCCTAAAAATGGTGCCCTGCTTTCCTCTATGAGTGGAGGTGGAGAAAAGAGGAGGCTGGGTAATTTGGCATGTTTACATATTGGAAATCTGTGTACTTGCATGCATATGGACACAGTGTATTGTTCAGGGTTTTTTTTTTTTCCTCTCCTCCTATACTCTCCATTGGAGCCCATCAGTATCTTTAGATATTTTGGCGACGGGTCTTCTCTCATGCCACCTACTACTGATCATACTATGACAGCTTCTGGGAACGAACACACACACACACACACACACACACACACACACAAGTATAAAGCAGGTTATGGAATCATACCCCCTTCTTTAATTCTGAAAGCGCCACTGAGATCCTGGCAGCTTCACCTCATCTATCTGTTAACACTGACATCGCATGCGAAAAGTGAGAGTGTGGCGGTGGGTCGAAGTAAGTTTGTGTGTATGTATGTTTGCTGTCAATCACACATCAGTCACACATACACAGTACTGACAGGCGTCCTGGAAGTCGGTCCTGTTAACACTCAGAAACAACACCAGAGGTCGCTTCAACTGTAATGTGAGTACCAGTGGAAACCGGTGTCGAAGTCAAACATATTTTCATTATTATTTTTGTATTAAGTATTAACATTGCAGGCAATTATAGAATTACGCAATGAGTGTATTGTCACAAAAACATTCCTTTTCAGGCAGAAAGCTACAGCAAAATTGTGAACGACAGTTATCCTGCTATCATTGAAAAAAAGGTCTAGACCTCTAAATGTGTAAAATTACATTGTGATAAAATCACATGTGAATCAACCACTGAGGCCATCGAAGAAGACAGTTCAATAAATCTAGATTGTTTTAAGTGTTTATTTAACATTTTTCAAATCATTCTGTTGGCATACGTTAGTGGTTTTGAATGTAATGTTGATAAAGAGACAATTAAGTTCAGCTGAGAGAGCTGAGAGAGATGGCTGACCAAATATTTAAACAAATTGTTTTTTTAATGCTTTAGCAACAATTTCTTTTCAAAGCTGTCATGATAATAAAGCCTTTTGAATGTGAATTTTGATTTTAACTTGTCAGACAAAAAAAATACAATTAGTTGCTTTCCTTACTTTATTTATACTGCTAGTGAAACAAATAACATAAATAATCAGCAGTATTAAATACAGTAATGTCCATTTTGTAGTCTGTTTCTCTAAAGAATACAACAATGAGACTGAATCATTGTTGTGCACATACATCATTTAAGCTCTGACATCTGCTGTTCTGAGTACCTGCTATCAGTGGGTCTTTACAAAGGAAATTCAGTGGTGCCCAGTGAAGCATTTTATGTTGATAGTAGTTTGTTTTGGGATAAAGAGAAGTAGAGCATGGGTAGTTATCTTTAGCTGTGATACCCACTGTAATTGCAGCGCACAAACAAAACAGCATGACGAAAAAAGGCTCGAAATTCATTGAAACAGAAAATATAAAAGAAAATACATCACCAAACCAGACACACTGTGACTGAAAAGTCATGTCTGGGAAGTGAAGTACAATTTGTGTTACCATTAAATATGCCATCTATTTATTTTATTTTTTTAAAGTAGCTTGACAATAATTACTTCAAAACATGCTGTTCAGACGTTTCACACGTCCAACATTGTTCTCTTTTATTTCTCAGAATTCTCTTTTTTATTTTATTTTATACACTGCCCATAACAGGACTGAAGTTTCTTTCATTTTGCACCTCCTCCATGTCTTCTACCTTACTAGCTGTCCCCTGGAAAACTCATTAGACAGACCATTCTCTGTGATCCAATCCGCCTCTGTTGCTTTCTCTATTCTCCACTGGAATAGTCCTGTTCCCCCCCTCTTCTCTCCATCCCTCCCACATGCCACCTCCATGCTGGATGACTCATTATGCAGACCAACTCTCCCTCCGTCTCTCTTATCACTCTCCGCTGGAGTACTCATTACCTTCTCTCTGTCCCTCACTTCTCTTTTTTTTCTCTCACTCGCTTTTCCTTTATATCTTAATCTATGTCTAATACAATAACACACACACACACACACAGTCATACACTGTCATTTCTGTACTTGGTTTTACACCGAAAATAAATAACTTGTCTTGTTCCTTTATCATTTAGATTCGACATTTAGCGGATATTGATTTTTAAACATGGCAACAGCATACTACATTTAATATGAGTTCATTTGTATCTGTGAGTTTCTGCATGTCTGCATAACTGTGGGGATATGTCTCTGTATGTGTGTGCAGGTGGCATTAAAGTGAGACCCTGTGACTTTTGAAAAAATAAATAGCACAATCTAACTCTTACAAATGAAAAGGTGAATTCATAAGCAATAAATTCCACTCTTGCTCCGTTCAATAGAATCAGGGTTCTTTCTTCTTCTACAGTGTTATGGTGGGTAAGCACATTTTACCTAGATATCACTCTGTAACAGACATTCTCAGTCTTTATTAACCTTAATTTTACTTTCTCCACTTGTGCTATTTTTGTATGCTGTATAGGTTTTTTGTGTTTGCGTGCATGCGTATGTGTGCAACTGTGTGTGCGTGTCAGGTATCTTTGTGGATTGTGTTCCATGGGCAGATAAAGATGTGTCCTTCCACGTGGATGGCAACTAATCACAAGATGACTACTTTAATTAATTAGCTGACTGTACAGCACACATAATAAACTACTAATTAGCAGAAATGGAGGGGTGAGAGAGAGAGAGGGAGAGAGAAAGAATAGACAAAGACCATTATGAGAAACGAGGAGGAAACAGTGATAATAAGAAAGGGAGAAGGGAACACCAACAGTCAGTAACAGCTGTAGTATAGATGGAGAAATGAACAAGGTACTACTTTCAGTTCCTGACTTTTTCTGTTTCTCTCTTACCTGTTCTTTTCACCTGCACAATTTCTCTCTCTTTTTCTTTTCTTTTCTTTAAGGGATTAAGATACTAGCAGACAAAAAGCTTTGCAGGCCCAGGAGACCTGTGTACGCTCCTGCAGAGATGTCACTGTGTACATTTTTTTCGTTTGAGCATGTACAGTATATCCGCATGGCTGCGTGGCATTTGCATGTTCTTTAGGGACAAACGCACTGAGACAGAAAATGTGTGGTTGGCTGGAATCCCAAAAAGAATTGAGACTACCTTCAGAAGTAAAGAACAAGAAGGGAATCAAACCACGTACTACACACTATTTTGAAAGACTCACAATGTGTGTAAGAGAGAGGGTGTGCGTGTTTGAACGTGTGTAAGCTGGAACATTTTTTGTTAAATCCTGCTAAGATTAGAATAGAGGGAGGTTTATGGAGGAGAAGAAAATACGGTAGAAAATAGACAAGAGGCATCGGTGATGCCTTTGTTTTCCCAGCAAGCTGCTCAACTAACAAAGGTGTTAAACATCCAGTTGCAATGTTATATCTAAGTCGTACTCATGGCCAAAACTAGCGGCAATGGTAGAATCCACTTTTAGAAGAAGATAAAACTTAACCACTCACATTTGGAAACAATAGAGCCAGCAAGCAGTGCATTGGGTGCCATGGAACAAGAAGGCAACGATTGAGAAGGATGAAAAGGTAAAGATGAAAAGACAGAGACAGGGAGGTAGAGAAACAGGCGAGTAGAAGAGGCAATTTTGCTTTGAATAATAGCCCATTCATCAGTGCTAATTTTCTAGGCTAATGTTCTCACTGAGCTTAATGGGGAGATTAGCCAGGCAAATTAGCACTGATAAACGAGCAAACATGAAGCACGGTGGTCAATCATGGAGCCAGCCATGTATTCATACCATACTACAGCAATGAGAAGCATCTGCTGAAAATTAGATTTTAGTTCAAGTTCAACAATAAACTGCCCCTCATGGCCAAACTGCCTTGCAATAAATGTGATAATAAATAGTGATACAAACAGAAACAGACATTAAAATAATCAACATTAAATACACTGACAGAAAGAACTAATAAAATGAAGAAGATCGGTACAGTGAAAGGGCTTTCCAGTTGATTGGGTTGACAGCAAGGGAGATAAATGAAAGCCTTTGTTAATTATTATTTGAATGAGCCAGTAGCTGATTTAGCTTTGGAAATACGATAGGTGGCTAAAGATGTCTTTTCAACCTGACCTCAAATGATCATGTTTATATAAGTCACAAGTCATGACAATATCCGTCGCCAAAAGCTGGGGAAAAAAAGAAACCAAATTGGAAGAAAGGCATCACATTGCTCTGAACATGTGTAGCATCTTTAATAGGACAACCTGAAACTGTGTTGCATAGTTAACAGCTGGGTATCCAGTAAGACACAGTGGTGGTGTTTGCCTGACGAAGGAATTAGCAACCACTTGCCCACTGAAATCTTAAAAGGGGACTTCAGGGGTTCTTCAATTCCTTCATTAATAACTAACTTAACCATTAAAGTTTTACGCATTGAGGTGGTGCTCTTATCCAGAGTGACTTGAGAATGTGTGCAACAGTAGATTGAGCTTGAATTTCCAAGATCACAACAAAACAAGCAACTAGCAGATTACAAGGTTCAGAGCAACAGAGCCCTGTAACAGAACATCCCTGTGACCATAAAAAGGTCATGTAGCACAGAGAAGTCCAAAGAAAGAAAAGAACCAATGATTGCTACGGTTGTGAGACCCCATTGGAATCCTTGAAGAACACCATGGAGGATTTTTGAATTGTGTTTGAAAGTCCACCAAACTGCATCTAATCTGGGGGATGTAACGTGTCTGGAATGAAAAGAACAGCCTTAGTTTCAGGTGGGCATCTTCGGAGATTACACAACTCAGAGCCAAACTCGTACGCATCACTGGACAGGTTTGACAGAGAATCTCGAGTAAAGATTAGTTGAACATTCAGCAGTCATCCATCGCTTTATTTCTTGGATCTTCTGCCTGATATTATAGATTCCTCTTTGGAGAGACATTTGTAAAACATATGCCAATACAACAAGTCCGCCATTAGGAATTATGGACAGGGGGATAAAACTTTCCAAATTGGGCCCCTCATCCACACCCACTCAAGCCAAAACTTCACTAATTACAAGATTTATACCAGCAGGTTACAATATAAGAGCCTTTTAAAGGTTAAGTCAACGTGTTAACGTCAGTAAAAGGTTAAGCTAGCTAAAGTTTTATTTTTCTGATTATTGGTGAGGCATTTTGACTTAGCTAATCAGGCTGCACATTAGAAATCCTGTACACTGTAAGAAATCCTGTACAGGTTTGATGATATTCACTGGCTCAGTGGGTAAATGCGTCAGCCATTCATTGCCGAACTGCGACTGAAAGGGGTAAAGGGAGACAGTCACACTTGATCGAGAACAAATGGGGTTTTTCTGTGGAAGGAGAAAATGGGCAAAACTTGCTATTTAAATTTTCCAAGTACATGCTTTGGGGTTCTGAGAAACAAGACTTTACAACCTTTAAAGATAGAACAATTTAACAAGAACACTGACGTGGTTGTATCTGCTGCACAATTGTATACACTCTTGTCTTTCTGGTTTGAAAGAAACGAAACAAATTTGAAGGTGATCAATGCAAATAATATCAATGATTATAATAATTTATTCATTTAACCACAATACAAGAAGATCACAGCTTTACTGTAATCAGCTTTACAACTTCTAACTAAATAGAAATTCAATCGCACTATGTCATAATTTGTAATCTAAGATGATTCACCATCAACCAGGAAATTGAGCCCACATAAACTGTGTAGCACTGTTCTTCCATTATCAAAGCCAGCAAAGACATACCCACTCACACACATACTCACACAGAGACAGGAAATAGTATTGTTCCTAGCCTGGGGGCTGTTGTATGGGCCTCCCTGCAGTGCAGTGTGAATAGGAAAATGTACTAAAAGAGGAAGCAATATTGTGAATTGCAAGTTTGGATAAACTAAAGAAGAAAGTGCATGTCATAGAAAAACAGATGGGATAGAAATAAAAACACAAACAACGTGTTGAGCAGATAAACAAGGTTCTTATAGCAGAAAGTCTCAGAGTCGCAGAAAGAATGGAGTCAGTCTGCAACAATTATGAGTAGAAGAGATTTGGCCTCATGAATCCACTTTTGTGATCAGAATGAAGCCACAGATGTAGTTTAAGACATACTTCATGTGGAGAGTTAAAGGTAAAAAAGGAGAGCCTAGACATGGATAGATTACCAAATGGGCCTGCTGGACACAGGTCCAGTAGAAGAGTTTCACATTGAATACTTAGGCTACAATAAGCCTACTAAAGCAGAGCAAACTGCATATTTAACCCAATAAAGCAAATTAGTAAATCAGCTCTTCTTCAAGAACATGTAACCTGCATCACTGGTTTCTCTTTATTTTTTCCTAACACATTTTGAAAAATGTTTATATTTTCTAGGTTATATTATAACCATTTTTTCCACAGCATTTAAATGACTGTATGTTAATGTGAAGCCCCTCCTAGACGTCTGGCCTTGTTTTGACCAACAAATCACAGACTCTGCTTACTGAGCTTTCTTATTTTTCCTATTTCATCTTTCCTGCTGACTGGAAAAAATAAGATATGATCAAACCTATCTTATTTAAAAAATAAACGAGCTGTTACACTGGCATACATCCTGTAACTATACTGTATTTAAATCCAACTGAAATGGCATTTAGTCATCATACACCTATGTACTTTGTATGTATTAAATGTATAAATGTATTGTAAATAGTTATGTGTCATTAAATGGAAGAATAAAAAGGTGTTTGGGGGAATATCAGAAACGACCCTTTTCGTCTCAGCTGGCAGGCTGAGCTCCGGCCTGGCAGGGGTCAGATACAGATAGACAAAGTAAACAAACTTGTGCTATAGCTTACAAGTCATGGGCCGACAATGTGTTGTTAGCAGTGGTATTGAAGAGTACGGACCACATCGATATCTAAACAAACTTAACTGATATTTACAAGTAAGTTCATGTGCTGTTTAATGTGCTGAGGTTATGACCATCTTATTAACTAGCCTGCAAACTGCTGTGTACTTTTCACCGGTGAGCGTTTGTTTGATCGCTCGTTCAACAAGCTGTGGTGCAGGACATGACGTGTTCATGTTTGTAAGTTAAATAAGAAGGAGAAGGCTAATTAGGAATGCTAATATTGGTTAGTGTTCAAGGTTTGTGTCTCTTGTATCAGGCTGCTGTTTAATATGGCTTGAAAAAAAGTGTCTAGTAGCTTCCCAAAAAAAATCCCGTTTGAAGATTGAGTCACAGTGCAGCTGCAGTTCAGCCATTGTGCAGTAAAAACTGTGACTTCTACAATAAGAACATCTGTATCTTATTTCAAAAGGGTCCCAGAATAATAAAACAGACAATGTGTTTTCAGTAGCCTGGGTTCCAGGCCAAAAAAATAAAAATGTTATTCGAGTCCCAGAGCGAAAAGCTCCAGGAGGGGATTTCTCTCTGTAAGTAAAAATATCAGCTGTTTCTCTCAAAGCTTGTTAAAGTAAAAACAAACTTATCCCCGAACTCCTTTTTATAACTCCTGGGGTAACTTAGAGGTAAATGCTCAAATACAGAAATCCACCACTTGATTTGAAACGTGCTACTCTGAGCAACTGGTGCATCTGCAGCGCAAAGGAATGCAGGAGCAGAATAGAGGAGCCCCGTTTCTAAATGGGGCTCCTCAATCCTGCAACAAGGAGTGGCATGAACAATAAACACAACACAATAAACGGCCAGGCATTTGCATATCAACCATCCCCAAACTAGCGTTTGCAGACCTAGACTCAAAGAGGGATAGAGTCGCACAAAGAAAAGAAGAAAGGAGACTGTCGGGAGTTGAAAAACAGGGAGAGATGGGGTAATTTGTGTGAGGAGACCGCTAAATGCACATGTGCACATGCAGTGGGTCACTGTCATTTCAATAGCTGAGTTCAAGAAGCAAAACTTGTGTTCAAACACACTCATACTCAGAGACATATTTAATATGATTTGAGGTACACGGCCAAAGTACACAAAATCCCCCCGTCTTCTCTATGACTCTGATCCTCTCTCTATTTTTTATTTTCTTCTCCTCTTCTATGTCTACCCCTGACACACATGCAGAGCCTCAAAACACACAAACACCGGCACTATCCTGATGGCTGATGGCTGTCACCTTTGTGTACTCACCCTCTTTCAGGAGCCAGCAATGCAAATAACACCCTTATGAATATTCATGATGGATTTGAGATGGAAAGAGAGAGTGAGAGAAAAAACAGGAGAAGGGAGAGGGAAGAAAGGGAGTTCTGACAGGGAAATTGAAGGGTAGGAAGTTTAGTAAGTAGAGGAAGAATGTTGTAGACAGAATGATAGCACTGACTGGAATAGGGGAGTAAACAGATTGGTAGGGGTGCACGACCCCTCCAAAGAATACGTGGTTATGCCCTGACAGAAGCTAGACACAGTCTTTCGGTTTAAATCGTGGCCTGATTTAGCCTATTTTACAGTAGTATCATGATGTGTAGGCCGCCGCTGGCTGTTGTGGTCATAAATGTTCCTCAGCACTTTCTGCAAGAACTGGTATTCACTAAACCACTGTGCCACTGACTGTAGGCTCTAGTCTGACCAGACTCAGATTCCCAGACTCAGCAGGAATTTTACCGACTGGCTCCTGGCATTAGGTATTAGTCCACTGAATAATGAAGCAAAGCGATTTTACATGCCCTCCACAAAATGTGTATGTGTCAGCTAATACTGGAGACACGCACTAACACTCACAAAGTAATGGATCTATACATCTACATGCTTTTCAGACATGTGAATAATTGCTTTAATGCAATATGTATGTAGATGTGTGTGAGCCTGGGCCTGTGTTAACAACAAAAAAAAAGATCCCAAAAAGTCAAAATGATTTGCACTTTCACATCAGTGACTACAGAAAGTGTTGCAAATTGCCTGCAGAAAACCACCATCAAATAAGCCTGTCTATAAGAATAGAGAATTTTAGGATGCACAAAAGTCGACAAAATATTGATAGGATAAATAAAAAGACACCTGACATTTCACACTGTGTAGGTATAGAGTCTGATACAGCTCCTTCACAATACATGCAGAGGTATGATTAGATTACATTTCCAAGATAATCAAATTCATAACCCAACTTTACGTGCAATGTCTTCTGAAAATGGATGATCCTCTTTAACTAGTAGGGTGATTCTCAGTGGGATCGGTAGTATTACAGCCCTGAGTCTTTTGCATCAATGCTAATATCACTTAAAACATCTTTTAGGTCTACAGGCGAAGCCTGAGCAGATTGAGGAAGATTATCAGTTTGTATTCCAATGAATCTACTAAATAGAGCCATTATGATTTAGAAGTTTTTGTTTTTCTTATTAGTTGTCTAATCTCTATTTGCTCATTCTAATTATTATGTATTGGTACTTATTGTATTAATTATTCTCATTCAATCCTTTTTACTTTCTCACTCAATCCTTTTTTTACTGAGTTACACCTTCATTCTTACTTACTAAGTCTAAATGACTTGTTTAGTGGCTAATTAGCGATCTGTTAATGTAGAATAGCAAAAGATCATGGCATTAAAGGAATTTTGCAAGACATTTACCCTAGTCATTATGGAGAAATACCCTGCCAACCCCTCCTGCACTGCATTTGTCTTAATTCGTTTCGATTACAACAGCCATCTTACTCACACTATGGATGAATGTTAAAGCAACAGGTAAGTAGCAATTTTATGAGAATAATAGAGCTGCGAGAGTGCACTGGGCTAGAGAGATGTATATATGTGAGCGCAAGTACATGCTGTGTTGAGTCCAATTTAATGGCAAGGGTGATTATTTAGAGCGCTGCTTCTGTGGAAGTAGAGACTGAAATAGAGAATAGACAAAGAAAGAAAATCCCAGACAAAAGTAAGATACTGCACGGAAAACAACCCTGACATGTATACAGACAGACATTAAATTAATTTGACTTTTTTGTGCAGAAAAAGGCCTTTTTACTTGTACAGTAAGAGATGAGAACGCACAAACTACAAATCATCCATGTTTCCTTCCCCAGGTTGTTTCTCTGGCACTTCATGCTTACATAGATGGCCGCACACTACAGTAGCATTATTTGGCTTGAAAACTTGTTTCATACATTTTTAAAACATAATTTACACCATGGCTTGTGTTGCTAGGTTTTTTCAGGTCTTTCCCTTCTTTTTTAAGGGGAAAATGTAGGACCTGAAAACTCAAAGTTCAATATCCTATTTTCTTGTCATTATGACAATCCAAAATTACTAATCAGTTAGCTTTAGAGTAGCTACAAGATCTAAGTTTAGAAGTAGATTATAATGGTACATGCCACAGTGTAACATGAAACACATGCCAAAGGGTCTGCTACTGACACGGTTGATTCGGGAGGTTTACAGCATGTTTTTGTTACTTTGATGACCAATGGGACAATCTCCTTAATGTACTGTTGGGAGCAAGAGGGAAAGAGATGATTAAGTTTGAAAATCAATGAATGTACATACAAAAGTGTTTTGGCAGCACCTACAAGTGAAAACTTATTGAAGATTTAAAAAATATAGTTATGGTTTTCATTTACAGATGGAAGAAGCAAGTACTGTAAGACAAAGAGTAGCCAAGCCAACAGCTCACACAACACTGTCAGTCACTCCGTGAATAGAATACTTTCAATTTGTTAGTAGTGAATCGTTTTTTTTTTTAACACCCCGGAAGCCTATTTATTGGCTTCCTCCCAGCTGAAGGAAATGCATCTAATTCTCATTTGATCTTTTGTGCCTTTTCAAGATTGCATAAAATGTATTTGTCAGTTGGAGGGGTTCAACACAAAGAGCAGAAGAGGATCAAGGACACAAACACACAAACACACAAAGAGAGAGAGTAGTCTGAACGAGGGAGACAAACAAAGACAATGAGAATCACACCATCAGAGAATATGGCTCAACATGAAATACAAACACACTCCCAAAGAGTACATATTCAAGAACACATGAACACTAATAATTAAATGTTAACGTAAGGTCAAATACACTCACACACAAACACACACACAGTCAAAGAAACAATTGATTCTGCATCCTTGCTGGCGAAAGGGCATTTGAGGTGAAATCGATGCTGGAGCTTTGTGGAATAAAGGCATCCTGGGCACACTGGGTGTGTGTGTGACGAAGAGAGGAACGAGTGTGTGTGTGTGAGGTGTAACCACCAGAGAGGACTAGCTGGTCCTTAGAAGTACATCTCCCCTCTGATCCTAGGAAAAATCCACTAATCCCTACATACACACACACACGCACACACACACACACACACACACACAGAAAGAAAGAATGGCACAACAAATACATGTCACATATAAACTCACACACCAGAGACAAATGACTATTATAATACCAGTCACATAAAAACAGATAGAGTGAGAGAAAATAGAGAAAAGCAAGAGAAAACACAAGTAGAGAAAAAAACGTATTTGCCTTTTTGATAATCGCTGCCTCAATCTGTCTCTGTCTATATCACACGCGCACGTACACACACACACACACCTACGCACGTACACACACACACACACACACACACAGCATTTATACCCTCATCAGTAATCATCTCGCTAATTGACTAACCAAACAACGATTGCACACAGTTCAAGATGACAGCGTTTTAATGAGGGAGATACTAATCACTTTGACCCTCAGTCTTTTAACATTTTCACTGCAAAAAAATGCTGAAATGCTCAGCTAAACATAGATTCAGCACATCTGGCTTCTAAGGCAAGGGTCTCCACAGATTTAAACGCTGTATTAAATACTTTTGGCTGAATGCTCATTGAGCTGGTTCTGCATACAGTAGATGTTTTGCCATCTTTTCCACCTTTTGAAAGTTGTTAGGACTGTACCTGAATGAAACTCTTCCAGGTCAGAACGGTTTTGACAGTTCGGACGAACTTCTTTACTGACAGCAGTGCTGCAGTCCGGTCTGGTTTACGATGGGAGTTTAATCACCCTTTTCTCTATTTCCATTATAGTTAGGTAGACAGGTGTGTAATTTGTAAAATTGTGTGGCCGACCATGCTGCCATCCTGTGTTGTTTCTGTGTGCAATGATACAGCAGAAAAAACTATTGCGCTTCCACTGACAAGTTCGAATCGGGGGCTTTATCAACAGATTCGAATATCAACAGAACAGCATTTATGGGGCAGCCCTAACATTAGCAACGTCAGAGATTGGCATAATTTCTAAAGAATGAAAGAAAGCTTCATTCAAAATGTCCCTTTTTGCTGATTTCTTAAAATATGAATCAGGCCAAAGCCAGTTCAGAGAAGCTATTTTCTGTTTGTAGACATTTGGTTGCAGGTCTCTCCTTCTCTGCCACTCGGCAAGTTATTACGTAAGTATAGGATGAACTGAGTCATAGGACAAGTTGCAAAAGACACATTACCTGAAACAAAAGTGGAAAAGGAAATGGAAACAAAATCACATTGGAGGCAGTTTCTTTTGGTAGCTCACTGTAAGAACACCACAGCACCAGTCTGTTTGGCCAAAACAACCATCTTGCTGGTCTGCTGTCTACAGCCCTCTCACTTTCTTTCAGAGATTAGGGGATTTGTGGCCATCATTTCCTTGTTCTGTCATGTTTAAGTTTGTTCCACTCACACGTTCTGTCCAAATGTCTTTTAGTGGAAAATATACATATACATTCTCAAACTGGAAACATGGCAGGAAATTCTGCATTGGAAATATTTTTTAATAAAAGGCACGCAGCAGCTAATCTGATGTAAACCTAACACGATGATATCACAAGATGGACAAATAACCTCTGTTTGACAAATAACCCTTTTTCTTATTCAAAAATCTAGTTAAAATCTCTGTGAATAACATGATATGCACAAAAACCTTCACTTTCTTTTGTGTTTTTTAATTACCAAAAGGTCTCTCCATTGTATGATCTCTCATTTTCCTTTTAAAGTGAATGTTGGGTTAGGCAGAAAGAGCAGGGGAGTCCATTTAAGTTTGGCCCATTTTCTTAGGGTTCTTATTAATATCTAAGCTTGAGTACCAGTGTCAAAAACCTATTACAGACTCATCTAGCACGTCTCATATCTCGGTTGTGTTCTTTAAACCATATACATGTTTAATTGTCTACCGGTATCATTTTGGCACTGGCACTAGATCTATAATAGATCTTAGAGCTGAAGACTGCAATTACTCTGCAGCCGGTAGTCAGAGAAACACTTAAGTTGTGAAATTTTCACTTTGCCTTTTTTTTTTTTTTTTTTACCAGTACTAAGCTTTCTCTATACATTTTGGGATATCATCATCCATTATCAGAAATATATCTGGGTACAACTGTGGTGGGCTTTGACTTAAGTGAGGTTGAAGAAGAAATAAATGATCAAATGTAAAATCTAAAAATGGTGATCAAAGTTCATGACGTGACTCAAAAACTAAATGGAGGAAAAAGACATGGCTGTGTAACTTAATCATTACCAGCTCTCTCAGACATCCAAAACCACAGTTTCAGCTACTCGTCTCATCGCAAAGTGACAGAATCATGTACAGGTATGTGAGACTACAAGCCCAGTGACAGGTGATACAGCAAGGATGCCCGATCCAATTTGACAAATGTGTGTTGCCTTGAGTCCACTGTCCTTGCATCTCTACCCTTTGGAAGAGCTGTAAAGTGAGGAAGAGATGCAAGTGAAGGAAGCTATTCCCTTCCATTCTTTCTATCTCTGTTACAGCCTCTCCCTTTTTCTCCTTTGTTTCTTTTTTCATTCTCGCTCTCTCCTTCACTTTCCATCTCTGTCTGCCTCTCTCGCTGTCCTCTCCCCGTGTCCCTCCATCTCTTCAGCAGTTTATCATAATCACATCACCTCAGTGTGACGGAGCACACTTAAGGCTTATTAAGTGTGTCTCTCTCTCTCTTTCTCACTCACTCACTCACACACACACACACACACACACACACACACACACACACACACACAGGGATGAGATCCACTTATGCCTTATTACATGTCCGACTGTGCTTCTAACATGGGAGATTATCTATAGGACTATATGCTAGGGCAGAGGGCAAGAGCTGCAGGTTGGACAGACACACACACATATACACACACACACACACACATCTCAACTCACATGTAAACAGATGAGGAATAAATGCTTAAAAATTTTTATAATTGGACATTCTTTAAAATGGACACACAGGTGGACAAATGTCAGAAAAGAATAAAGCCGGGCATGAAAAAAAAGAAAAAGATATGATTCCATAAAAAGGGAGAAGGTCATTTTTTCCTCCACTATCCTTCTCTAGCAGTACCACACACGTTTATGTGCAATCACACACGAACACATACACAAACATGCACACACACAGCAGGGGTGTTGTACAACTAAGACAGAGACAAAGTGTCTGTAGGGGAAAACAAAGAGGCCACCTCATCACTGTGTGTGCTTCATACACAAACATGAGACACCGCAAACAAGGGTGTACAGTGTCCGCATGTGTGTGCATGTACTGTGAAGAAGTACGTATGTGTATACATGGCAGAGATTAAATAGTCTGTGCAGGATGTATTTATTTCCCTCTGTCTGTGTGACAGTTTGTGAGCAGGACAAGGTGCAGTGCAGTCTAGCCACATTTTCCTCCGGCATCCTCAGCTGACCTCACAAAGAAATACACAGCTGTCATTCTGTTGATAGTCTTGCTTTTTTTCAGGATCTTTTAACGAATGTGTAGGAATGATCCCATAGCAAATTTGCTTGTAATATCCTGTAAAAAGGTTAATTAAGACCAATACAGGTCCTTTACTTTAGAGTGAATAGTGCCTTGAGTCTGTTATCACTTCTCATTTTTGTAATTGCATTCAAATCCCCATTGGCAAAGATCATCTTCCTACAAGTGTTTAATGTGTACTGCCTTTGCTTCCAAATCCTACTGGCTTTTCAAATATCCTGTCTGTAATGCAACACGGAATCAAATCACTCATCAATTACACAAGTGTGTATTACTGCCACACAGAGGTCCACACACTTCATATGAAAACACTTTTTCTAGTGCTATGTAAATACTTTGCAGGTGCACTGTTCTTCACTGAAACCATGTGTAACATTTAAACTGCACAATAGTTTTAAAGGCACCTGCAAATCCAAAGCAAACCTACATGTGATTTCATGAAACACACAAAACTGGGAGGCTAGTTTACAAGAGAGGGTGGGATTGACCTCTCATTCAGGTGGCAGCGAGGTCAAGGACAATGAAAAAGTGAATACATCTGTGTAGCTGTTTGATCTGTAAAGCTGAATATAGTATAATAAAATTCAGATGAGAAAATGCTCATACTGTAAGTCTGACTGAACAAAGAACAGCTCAGACCACATCAATCTTGATTTTTGATTGGCCTTCCATGCTTGTAAAGTCTCCTCCAATTAACTAGTGCATATGTAATAAAAGTATCTGACATTCTTTTCCTGGCTCACATGTACTATTGGAAGGGAATTATGCTAGTTCCCAAATGTTTTGCTGTGTGCAAGTGTGCAGCTTTCATTATGTTTGAAAAAAAGCTTTCATTATGTAAAATCGATTCCTTTGACATTCAGTGCAAAATATCTGGAAATATATTCAAGCCTCATGTGAAAAGGGGAGACAGTTGACATGTGCCAATTACCGTGTTCAGTGTGTTCCAGGTTTTCTTTGAGTGAATGTGAGACTAAAATAATGAAAAATATATCCAAAGATGCTCAGAGATGCTCTCTAAAATGTTCTCAATAGTTCTAACCTCATAGGAGTATTATAGTAATGCTACATCCAGAAACGGTGTGTTGTGTGCTGGGATGTTCTTTGGATAGAATGATAAATTTGCACATCTGTCATTTGTCAGCCTGAAATCCCTAAAGTCAGTGAAATGATGAGGGAGAGATGGGATGCAGATATGCATGCTTAGTCTAGATCAGGGGCTGTAAACTTATTTTCAGCCAGCGAACCAAAAAGAAATGTGTTTCCTGGGATACAAGCGCATTGAAACATATTGCTACATCTGTGGGAAACCATGTAGGTGACCTCTTAAAGCACACCTGAGAGCCATTTTGGGTACCACCCTTCAGTTTGAGAAATCAGGATCCACTCTAATTTTATGGCTCTTCTTTCGTTTCCCAGTCTCCCTAACCTTCAGTCCCTCTCAGTCACCCTTTCCCTCTCTCACTTCTTATTTTCTGTGTTTTCTTCTCTCCCAAGATCAGTCATGAATATTCATGAGGTTGTTATTTGCATTGCTGGCTCCTGAAAGAGGCTGCATACACAAAGGTGACAGCCATCAACCTCAGGGAGGGGGCGGTGTTGAGAGATGAGAGAGAGCAGATGAGAAGGAAAGGAATAAGTGGAGATGATAGAAAAAGGAATCATAGAAAAACAGAAGAAACGGTGAAATGAGACAAAAAGGCAACAGAATACCAAATAAAACCAAAGCCAGAGAAGTTCTATGAAAGCATTTGTGTTCCCACCTTAATGTAAACTGTTCCGTGTTTGAATCTGTTTTCATGTAGATCCCAAACGCCACTGTCTTGCCAAGCCGAACTGGGCTGGGTGGCACCAGAACCTCCACATTTTCATCAAGTCTCAATTTTTCTCCTTTGGCAGAAACTGGGCCCATGGTCATTTCCACAGAACCAGCTTTCAGCATGTCTTGAAGACCTCCATCCAGTAGGGGGGTCCACTGTCCCCCGGGGCCCATGCCTAGGCCTCCAAGAGGCCCGACATTTGCACTCTGACCTCTCCATGGCTCGTTAACACTGGAGGGACACTCTTGACCAGTCCCTTCCACTGGTATAATTGAGTAATAAACATCCACTGATGGTAGAGTCACTTCAAGAGGTCTTTTTCTCACTTGTGGTGGTGTAAACCAAGCTGGGGGAATCTCCAGACGGACAACACAGATGCCAGATGGCCCCACGAGTCGGCAACCCGCCGAGGGTGCTGCTTCACTGGTGTCGCGAACAGCCACGGCTCTGACACATGGGAGGAGGGCTGGAGGAGGCGGGTCAGGCTCATCCCAACGACGCCCTACCAGGTAAAACAGTACCTGAAGACAAGACAAATACATCTAATGTCATAATGGGTAAATTAGTGGGTGGACAGCTAGTCAACAAGATACTTGTTTAAGCACCTTGAAAAAAATAAAAGGGCAGGACATAGCAAAGAAAATAACTGCTCTAATTCATGAAAACCTTTTCGTCTTATTTCGTTCTGTACAGACAGATTTCTGCTATGCACCAATTAGTATATAGTTTAAAGCTGCACTCATCAAAATATTTATATTAACAATGGATCAAATTACTGTCTCTAATGTAAAAGGTGTTGCTCGTAGTGATAAACCCAGAGAGAATTATCACCCGACCTCTTCTGACAGTGGCTTATAAGCTTCAAGTAGTCAATAATGACTATACAATAAATAAATACATGACAATCATATGATAAATTGAGAGTTGAAATCCTCTACCTTTGGATTTAATCATTCTACTTCTATGGAATTGGCATATTAAGCATATTTGACGCCTAAAACCTTATTTTTTTTGCCTTAAAAGATTTATGAGTAAAGAGTCAATGAAGGTCCAAAGTAAAGCATAAAACTGCCAGTACCTGTATCCAGGGCCGTGTTGACCCCACTTTGGGCACCACCACTTGACCTTTGACCTTCCAGTTCAGAGTGACCTGGTTGGTGGTCAGCAGCAGATGTGGTGGTGGACTCTGAAGCAGGTCCACTGGGATTGGCTGCTCAATGCTCAGGTTTCCATAGCTGCAATTGACGTTTGGCAGAGATTGTGGGGCGGCGATGCCTGCTTCCAGTTGGTGGAGGAAGAATGGCTCAGTCCGCGATGATAGGCTGCCATTCCGCATAACCTCCTGATTGGCTTCCCGCAGGAAGAACGCAGAGTCAGCACCACTTAGCTGGCATTGGACAGGGAGGTAGGTGG
The DNA here is from genome assembly GCA_036023655.1 of Nannoperca australis. NCBI lineage: Eukaryota > Metazoa > Chordata > Actinopteri > Centrarchiformes > Percichthyidae > Nannoperca > Nannoperca australis. The sequence goes on along the minus strand of JAVQJD010099013.1, from coordinate 15,310 downwards.
GAAGGGAGGAGGAGAAACGGGGCTGGAAGGAGTCTAGACCTCCTCCTGGTCCAACTCCTGCTGCTCCTGCTTGGCTGTCACACACTGAGGAGAGAAAGGATGGAAAGAAATAGAAAAAGAAAAAAGCAGTTGGTAAAAAGAGAAAGATGACAGAGAGAAGGATAGGGGAGAAGAAAAAGAGAAGAAAAAGATTAACTAATTATAAAAACATCCTTTTGATAAAACAGATAACCAATGGAATGCCTGACTAAAACTTCAAATGCTTACAGTGTCATTTGAAACTGAAATCCAAAGCAGCTAATCATCTATTAGAGTCAAGTCAACAAACAGCATGTAAACTCATTGACCTGTGAAATGCATTTTATTGTATACACACACTGATTTCAACACACGCACACATCTATCAGCTCTTGTGCATACATTCACAAATGCATTACAACCGGCTGGCACAACATACACCACAGTACATGGTGTCTCTTAACAGTTTCTCTATAAGGAGAAATGACCATAAAACAAATTAGCTCTCAGTTGTGTATACAAGAGTGATGGGCTCAGCATCACACAGTAATGCATCACTTTTATTTTTTATTCCCATTCAAAAAGCATTACACCAGCAAATTACTTAATGCTCTTTGGCAGTTTATTTCCATATATTTACATTCAGTGTGTATTCATTTCCTGGTGTATTTACCAGCCATTTCACAAAGATTTGGAGTTTGGAGCCAGGGATTACAGGGTTTTGGTGCAGTATCTCATTTCCAAAGAGGACAAGGGGTTACAATGACTGTGCTGGGATGGGAGGAAGTTTTGATCCCTACATATTATCCTCCATCACTCAGTGTTTGTTATGCACATGCTTGTCAGCATTATATTGTGCAAGGCACTGAACCACCAAACGGATCACTTATTGTAAACTCTTTGAATACAGCTAAAAGAAACACAATTAATTACATTGCGGTTTAGAATAGTTCAGAAAGACCTTGTTTGTTTTAATGGTTAAAGGGATAGCAAACCACACATTTATGGGGATTTGACATGTGCAGTGCAGCGTGTTGAACTTTGTATGGGAATGGCGGCCATCAACAGTAGAAATACTGTAGGGAGACATTTACAGAACATCAATACATTACAGCTATTGCTGTAAAATATCACACAGAAAAATTATATTTTATATTTATATATTTTTCTGTATAAAAATAGATGGAAGGGATTTTCAATTTAACACACCAAGGAACCACTGCTGGCACAAACAAAGCACACACATACAGATGTAGGTTTGTGCTGAAATGTGTGTGTGTGTGTGTGTGTGTGTGTGTGTGTGTGTGTGTGTGTGTGTGTGTGTGTGTATCCTTGTGTCCTAGGGTAGCAGAGTGTGAAAATATAATGAGGGTGGGACAGCGTAGCGCTGTCTGGGGCAAGTCATACCGAGGCAACTTCACAAAAAAATAATAGCAGAGATACCTCAGTGCAACATGAATAAGCAGGCTGGTTTGGTTATGGTGCGTGGGCACTTAAGGATACGTTTAGAGTGAGAAAGACAGGCATGGGGGAAAAGAGAGAGGAAGAGGGGGTGACGTAGAAAGAAATACAGAAAAACAATAGAATAAAGGAAAAAAGAGTCAGATGGGGAGGAGGAAACAAAAAGGGAAAAAGACGGGGAAAAGATGGAAACACAAATGTGCACGAATAATATAGTGTGACAGATACTGCATTTGTATGTTACACAGGATGACTGCATATACTTCACTACAAATGACACCAACTTGTCTCCAAGCAAACTTTTTGAATAGATGGATATGTCCCCTGTTCTAACCTTGTGTACTGCACAGTGAAAATAATGCTCTGGAGTGAAAGTTGATATGGCTGCCGACAAGGGGGAAAAACTAAGAAGAAAAACTGTTTCTATGTTCAAACCTGTGATTATCCTGAGTGTTATGTGCTTGACCATGTGCTGCAAGAGGCTAAGACCCAGCAGTTAATGATGAGGCACATTTTTGGGGGTCATGAGAGGATGTCTGGAATATTAAAAAAAACACATTTCTTTTATATTAATAGTAGGCTTTATCCATACTTTAATCAAATAAAACATAAAATAAAGGTGATATGGTCGACCTTATGCAAATTTATGCCTGCAGCATGGGGGTCACAGAAGGCTAGCACTTCATGTTTTGGAATTTATAATCCCTATAGAGAGGTTGAGAGTCACATGCAAAAAAGGCTGGTTGAAATGTAGCCAGAGTGAATTTTCAAACGTAGCTTGTAATCATTCACTGTTGACTGACAGATGGGTCATGCGGTCAAAATAGATCAGCACATTAGCCTCAGTATGCGTTTCGTTTTTTTTCTTTTATTGTTTTCTCATTATTATGGGTATCCTTGAGGTGCAAAGGCCTGCCAGCGTGTGTCTGTGTGTGTCCACGGGAGTCTTATGAAGCATATGTCCCAATCCTGTACAGGGACCTTGAACAGCTGACACACACACAGAAAAACACACACACACATGCAAAACTCTCTCGTGCAGGCAACGGTTGACCCTCGAATGGAATCATTCATATTATAGGAAATATTAGAAACAAATAGGAAAAACACATTCCCTTTATCTTAGGTCATATTCCTGTTCTTTATTTATCAGTTATCATAGTTTTTAAACAGAATATTTGGCTTAGTCTTTTATCAACATGCTGCTCCTGTTGACCCTTCAATTTTTCTGGACAGCACCATTGTGAACTCTTTATCTTCTGCGAAGACGCACGTTATGTTAAGTATAATGTTCAGACATGAGAGGCAGGCCAATCTCAAGAGCTCAAAAGGTGGCGCTATACTACAAGTCAGGGTTGGCCCTTTGGAATCTGGCATCCTTAAGCTTGGTATGCCATTGGCTACCATTAAACCTGGCATGGTACAGATTCCCTGGCATCATCATTTTGGCAACCACCAGCCACCACAGGAGTCCATACCCGCTGTGTCCTGCTGCACAGTGCGTCTGTGTATGTGTGTGTGTGTGTGTGTGTGTGTGTTTTCTAAGTGCCTGTGTGTGTGGATTTGCTCTAGTGGGCCCCTGTATGTACATGCATGGTTAAGTAAGTGTATGTGTTTGAACAACTTGCCAAAGTGCATATGTGCAAATAAGTATAATTTTGTATACGTGATCATGACTTAGACAAATTATGCTGTTTTTATGCGTTTGTGTGTGTGTGTGTGATGTGTGTGTGTGTGTGTGTGTGTGTGTGTGTGTGGAAAATTGGACAGGAATAAAGCCAGATGTACAGAGATTTGACAAGGCCCATCTGTGTACCTTCTTCTCCCCAAAAAATGCCCATCCTGCTTTATTTCCAAGTACGCACACACACACACACACACACACACACAGCCAATAATCAAAACACAGTGGAGCATGTAGGACAGGAAGAAAGAGAGCAAGAAGCAAAGCGTGATGGGTACGGGTGAAAAGGAGAGATACCAAGATGTGATAATGGTATCAGTGCTACTTGATATTGTGTTGGTTGAATATTGACTCAGATTTTTATATTTAATTAGAGACAAGTACACAAACACATACACACATAATTAAGGCTATCTTTCATATCAGCCTGATTTGGGTGTGTGCATGTGTGTGTGTTTAGACAAACTCAATGAAAGACCAGGCTTGTTGCAACAACATCATCTGCACCAGCAAATTGTTCCCCAAACACACGCAGGAACATGGACGTGAATATGAACAAGTTCACACACACACACACACACACACACACACAATCCATAGCTCTGTTTAACTTTTCTGTGCGAACTTTAAGTTTCATTTTCAGCGGGTGCTGCTTTGGCAAAGTCCAGGGTTGCCATGCATTGCCAAAGCAGAAGGGTGCCAAAATGCTCCAGAATGTTTTCCTTAATGTATGACGATCGTCAACAAACTACTTTCTCCCTCTACTCTGTTCTCCCCTCCATCTGTTTGCTCCTCTATGCCAGTGCTTCTATTTTTCTTGCTTAGGTTGACTTGGATAAATAACCATTCCTTGTAAATTCTTCAGGCTGACTACTGAGCAAAGCTATTCTGAGCACGCATATTTCTACGACTGCTTTTCTGCATGTGTGAACTGTTAAAATACAACAAAATATCCCAAACTGACGAGTGTTTGATGAGCAGCATCAAACCATCAGTTTGCTTTTGCTTCATTCAAAAGCTTTTACCCACAGAAACAAATTGCCCCCCCCCCCTCAAAACAAAAAAAGCAAAGCAGACACAGCACAGCAAAGAAAAATCCATCATGGGAGAATTTCCTGAAAAGAATGAACTCCATTGATCACACAGATGGCACACTATCTGAGAGGAGGAGACGGAAAGCGATAGGGAGAGTGAGAGAGATACAGATGGATACAGGGGAGATATATAGACAGAGGTGGTGTGAGATGTGGAAGAAAGGAAGGGAAGAGTGGTGAGGAGGAGAGATAATAGGGTGAATGAGGATGAAGAGGATGAGAGAGGGATGAGGTTTCTATTTCTGAGCGAAGCATTCATCACAAGCATAGAGTTTATTTCGGTGGTCTCTCTATCTCTCGTTCTCCCTGCGCTTCTCTCTGTCTGTCTGTCTGTCTGTCTCATCATGCAAGTCACCTGCCGTCACTTCGGATATGATAAAGTATCAGCATGCAGCACCTACTGCTAATGATTTACTGGGGACAAGTGGACGACTTTGGTGGCATGTCATTTAGAAGTACACTACTTGATTTCATTACAGTGGATCCAAACAGGCCTTCACACACTCTTTGTGTTTTAGAACTCAACCATGAACTGTGGTGTGTTTCAAGGCAGTCTCCGAATAGCTTGCTGTATTTCTGGTGTAACAGAACAATTTACAGAGAAACAGATGGATGCCAATTAGCGGTACAGCGGTTGGAGAAAGTAAGCACAACACCTTATAATATTATGAAACCCAGTGCAATAGACCTGCAAGAAAGTTGCTACAAGAAAACCTATAATGGATATGTTTGTTGAGACTGTGTCAGAGAGGTTTTCATGCTGCTCAGCTCGAGGCCATGACATTGATTGAGATATAGTATTAACATGTAAGGCATCCCTTATATATAGTTTTGTATTCTATTTTATTTTAACGACTTGTATGTATGTTCTGTGTGTGAAGCATGAAGAGAGCTACAACTTTCATGTCATTGTTCAGCCCTGTGTTGTAGAATGACAAAATAAATGTTTTGTGGCTTCTGTTCTTCCTTGTTGATGCCATGCTTTAAAAGACATATCAGAAAACGTGTGCCTTTCCCGGACTGATTCCCCAACAGTTTTACAACAGATTTGTCCTCTTTCAAGTTGTTTTAGTCGTTTCATGTCGCTTTAAAAACTCACAAATCAAAGTGGTGACTGCGAGACCTCTCTAATCGCTGACCAATGCTGCTAATTGGAATTCATCCTAACATGAAAAACCTTTGTGGTGATTTTTGTAATTGTGATGAAGTTGCCTCTGAGTTTGTCCTTGTACATGGAGTGTTTACCAGACTTTTGTCAGCCCCTGGTAGAATAATCACCAATACTCCCCCACACACATGCCCAGACCACTTGTTGATTGATTGTCCCTGTCATTGGGTCATTGGAGTCACATTTCCCCAGATATGGTCTGACTACCATCTCCCTCTCTGCCACTAGGACCCCCACCTCACTTGCTTGGACCCAATATCTCCCTTTCTCTTTCCATCTGGCTGCCTCTTTTTCTCAATTTCTTCCTTTATACCTCCATATATTAGCTTTCCTCCCCTCTGTTTGTCTTTAGCCTCGCTGTCCCTCCAATTCTGTCTCCCACTATCTTTGTCATTACACCTTTCCAAGACAGGGACACATTGTCATATCTAACAATTTCATATAAATCACTCACTCCATCAGTTAACTGTGTCATGGTGTCTGGTACATGCTCACATTTTTCTTATTTTACTTTAATGTCCAACCAAGAAACAGGGTTTCTTTATTTGCATGAAGACTAATGTATGAAAATGTATTTATATATTTATTTGCACATTTAAATTCACCATCGGTTACAAAAAAGCTTGTTTCTTTTCTTTTTCTTCCAACAGATGGTCACCTTTACTGCACTGTAAGTCAGACATAAAGCTAACACAACCCTTTTTTAATACATTATTTGAGTCAGAATGTTACGTTCCAAATGATTACTTAGTATTTGGCTGTTCTCCTTGGTAAAGACTGTGATTATAGTGGCCTGTGCCGTTCCCAGGAGATGCCTCCCCAAAAAGTTGAAATGAAATATACTCTTTGCCATTCCACCTTTAACACTCCCCATTGCCATTATGGTTACTCCCTTTTCTATCATCTAAACTCGCCCCTCTTCAATTTCCTTATCACTTTTTCTCACTCTTTCCATCCATTGCATTTCCAGTCTCTCCTTGAAGAGCAAGGGAAAGGAGAATGGACTGATTGAAAGATCCAATGACGGAGGAATAAGATGGTGGGATGGAAGACTTTGTGAGTTGAGGACGTGAACTTTGTGACTGATTCATGTCAGAGTGTGTGTGTGTGTGTGTGAGTGTGTGTGTGTGTGTGTGGGGGGGGGGGGTCATTGCAATGGGTGTTTGTGGCTGCAGATGCAGGGAAGTGTGAAGAGCAATTTCAAATGGTCACCTTACCACTGAGAGAGACAGAGACTGAGGGAAAGAAAGGAAAGACCTCTCAGTAGAGGAAGTCGAGCAGCACGAACAAAAATGGAGGAGCAGCGTGCAAAAAATGCTTAACTCACACACGTGCATCTCAGGCTACACCCCTGAACAGACGAAACTTCCCTCAAAGTATGGATGTATTATGGAGAACTAGACCTTGTGTTCTTAATGAGAGTTCACCTGCAGCATACACCAGAAACATTCTTGAGAATTTGACATTTTTTACATGGCATGCAAGTAAAATAATGATAAAAGATATGACTCTTGAGAATTTAAAAATTGAATTTGACCAAATGGTTATAATTTAAATAGTACCGTTCTTTTTTCTTTTAGTTTTTAACCAAATTGTTATTGGGTGTTTTCTGTTCTGGGAACATGGTTGACATTGGAGAGAAAAAAGACACAAGCATACCACATAAAAGTTATGCAATAATACAAATGTTTAATTGTTTTCATTGTTTTACAGCTTCTTATTTTGTATAGGATTTATATATGGGAAAAGCATCTTTCAACTTGAAGTATAGATGACAAAAACTAGACAGTAAAGCAGTGGTTTCCAACTGGAGAGTTGTGGTCCAAAGGTGGACTGCTGGTACATTAATTTAATCATGAGAGTGTGTTCATAGTGTCTAAGAAACTTTAGTTCTAGACTGTTCCTCACTGCACATTGACAAGCAGGTGTCTGCTAGTAACAGTGGTAGTACCATGTTGGGAAATTCACTCCTGCTAAGGACATGTTGTGTTTTAAGTTCATCTACTCTAAAAAATTTCTGTTAAATATTTTCCTCAATGTTATACTGCGGAACAGATGCAACCACAACAAAACAAACCACAAAATAGAATAAGTACAGTGAGAAAAATGAGAGCATGACATTTTGATACGATGGCTGGCATTCATTTGACCTATAGGCATATTTGATGCAGCTGGTACAAAAACAGATAAATCAACTGTTCATTTTGGTGGCGGCTCTCTGTAATGTGCTAAAACCGAGCCAATGTTATCACCTGCAGTGTCTCACCCCAAACACGGCAGCCAAAAAGAGTGATAAACAAACAGAGTAGAAGTTCTTTCAATTAAAACAGAGTTGTGAAGAAAAGCCTCTGTGTGTGTCGGGCCAGGATCTCCTGGCTATAAATATGAGGAAGGGATAAATCCATTGGGCCTTGGTGCCATTCAATTCTATCCTTCAGTGGTCCACAGCCAGGCAGCCAACTTGTAAAAGCTGCTTATAAAGAGGCTAAAGGACTCGCAGCCTCAACTGACTTAATGGACCAATAGGAACAAAGTAGCAAAGGAGAGGAGGGGAGGAAATGATGATAGAAAATAGGATGAGTTTCAGTGGAGAATAGGTCATCAAAGAGAGGAAAAGGGAGAAAAGGAAAGTCAGAGTGAGAAGAAGCAGGAAAGTGAAGGATGGGAAGAGAGGAAAATGAAAGACGAGCATGACAGGAAGAGGACAGACAAGAGATGAGCAAGGGATTTGAGGACAAGGAAGTAAGGAGGTAAGGTGACATGAGTGGGGAGAGCAAATAGAAGTGGAGGACCAGACAAAAGTTAATAGAGATTAATGCAGAGAAGAGCTGAGGGAAGAAGCAAGGAGACGGGGCAAAGGAGGGAGTGGAGGAGTGCAAGAAAAAGAGAGGACAAAACCAGAAAAGAAAATTGAAGGAAAGGACAGAGGAAAACATAAGCATTACTGGAACTAGCATCACATGTGGTCCTGCATGTCTGTGGTCAAAAAGAGTGGCGAGGCATGTGTTGTCAACTTGCTGACTTGCTGTGACACAGTTTGTGAACAAATGTCACTAAAGGAACAAGTCCTAGAGACAATAAAAGAGGCACCGAGAGAAAGAGGAAAGTGGAAATGAATAACTCACTTGACTCCAAGTCAAGGAGAGAAAGAACCAAAATTGTAACTGAACTCAGCTGGGTCTCTATCTACTCTGAAGCACAAACTCACTGACTGATGAAGAGGAATAGAAAGAAAAAGTGAGAAGATAACTCTCAGCAAGGTTTGAGGATCAGGTACTGCAGCTTTGTATTTGTAAGTAAGAATTCATCTATGGGGATGAAGAATGGAGAGTAAGGTGGGAGGAAAAGTGACACCAACTTGGGAGTGGAAGAGAACGGTGAAACACCACACAGTCCCGTACAATTGCAAAACCTTCTGGAGCCTAAGTAGCCCCTGTTCTTCACTTGGTACAAGTCCTTTCATAAAGGTCATAAAGGAATGAAAATAGGCACTCAATTGGGAATTTATTTTTGTCTTTTTTTAGGTTTTGAACATACATTTAGGTGTAAGGTTTAAGACAAAAAGAAGTTCATGAATTTTCGAAGATGTAGCCATTGAATGCATTTTGGGGCAAAACAATTAACAGTGATCCACAGTTCAGTCCACAGAGACTCTGAATGTGTGAAGTGAAGTGAATTCAGACTTTGGAAATGGGAATTACAAATTGGAAAAAACAGTAAAAGAAGGGTGTGTCTGTCAAACAGCAGGAGAAAAAGACTGCAAGTCAATGTTAGCAGGAACTGTTACAAAACATTAAGGAATTTTTGAAACCAAAAATGATCAATGCATACCCTTTCTGCGTGTTTTGCCTTGAGGGATACACATAACGTAATTTAGTAAAAAACTTAATTTGCAATGAAAACCACTCAATTTACCTTTCAAGTAAATTTATCAATGATGTTACATCCTGTTACAGGGCAGAGCATTCAGCATCGACCATCTAATTGCAGCCCATTGATTTCCACTCGGACCAAATGCCACCCTCCTTAAGGCTGTTATTATACATTTAAAAAGAAACATTTAATAGTTGTGTTGACATGGCTGAAGCTACTTTACAGTAATAGACTCATATATTTGCGTTCCTTTGATGTTCCAGCAACAATCTAGCTCATAAAACCCTTGTAAGTCCCTATAAGAAAATTATTAACATTATCATGTGTTAATAAACATGTTTATTGTTAAATTATAAGACATTTCTAAGCACTTATAAGAAAAGAAGTGTTAATTTATAGACTACTTAAAAATATTAATAACAATGTGTTATGTGTGTATAATAGCATTACATTACATATTGAACTAGCCTAATGACAAGACCAGACACTGTAGCTCAATAGAATACATAGTGAAACACATTCCCATCCTCTCCCCATTGTACAGCACGCCGTTTCTAATCTGTTTACAACTCTAATCTGGTTAGGCCAATCTGAATAATGTTGAACAGTTAATTACCGGTATATGATGCGAGTAATCTGATTGATGTACTAATGAGAGGAGGATTATCACACAGTTGACAGCCCCCCCACCCCCCACCCCACCCTCCCTGAAGTCCATTCTCCCTGTATCTGCATCACTTTGTTTTATCTCATTTACTCTCAGTTTTGCTGGCATCATTCAGCTCTGTTTATCCATGACTCTTTATCCGTCTTCTGTTCTGTAACTCCACTCTGTCTCACTTCCCTCTGCTGTCATCACTCTCTCGCTCCCTGTTTATCAGTCATTCTCTGTCTTATTGCCATCGATCACTGCCGAGGCCACATGAGAACAAACTTCTGTCTGACAAGTGCAGGTATTTTTATCACTGCATCTGAAACACACCCACTTGCGCAGAAGCAAGCACACCGAAACACATGCACACAGACGCACACCCACTCAAACGCTTATTAAACCTCTGTTTTTAATGGGCAGATTCTTGACTTATGGGTGAAACTCATTGGTGCTAATTGTGTCCTTGTGTAACTTTGACATTTTGTAAGCATGTGTGCAATGGGAGGGTGTCACTGAATGTCAGGTCATATCAAGCTCACATGCAACACACACACACACAAACATACACACACAAACACACACGTATCTCTGTAGTTGTAAAGACTTGACACTCATGTCATTCCCTGTCCTCGAACGTTAGTGCACTCAATCTTCAGCAAGCATTACCCTTAACCTGAAAATAAACCTTTAAAGAGGTGATGACCAATAAATATCCTCACTGTTACACTTCTTTCACCTTTTAATCCTCCTGAGATCATGCGCACGCACAGACCTAGCGTGTGCACAATTCAGTCTTCATCATTACCTCCCCTAAGGTCATCTATCAAAAACACAGCTGCGTCAATGTGCGAGTAATTTATGCAGAGGTGTGAACAAACATTCCAGATTAGCCTGTCTCACGTTGATCATCTGTCTCTCCCTTTCTGTCCCTATTTCTGTCTTCAAGTTTATCACATTTTCATGTCAAGGTCCGTCTTTTTACATTTTTATGTTACATTTTCGCACTTTTACAGATTGTTTATTTATTCCATTGTCCCTTTATCCAAATGTCTGTTGGTCTCTGTCAAAAGAAATCTGTGCTTGTGCTGTTTCCGCTGTGTTTGACTGTGAGTGCAGGCGTTTTCAGACATGTGCACGTGTACGTGACTGTGAAGTGAAAATGGCAGGTTACAATTATAATTAGCCGAGTGACTGGCAGCATAAATGTGTGTTTATGTGCATGTGTGTAAGTGTGAAAGTAACAAGATATGAGTGTCAGCTTTGGGAGGTTCATATTTGTATTAATAGATACTCAATCTGAGAAAGGTCACTTACATAATTAGGAAAGCAAAAAACCATTAATGTTATGAAGGGAATATGAAAAATTGAACTCCAACAATATTATTGATACCACAATATAAAGAATTATGGCATTTTTAGTAAGAGCTTTAGTAAGAATATTTTGATTAACTTCAGTCACAACTTTAAACATAATATTTGATTTTCTGTTTTAGAGCGATAGACCTCTTTCTCAATCTCAGATTTATATATTTTTTGCACTAGATATTGCACTCACTCAATACTGATAAAGCAGTTTACAGATTAGGCGTTGGATTTTGAAACACCAACACCAAAAGTTCATGTATTAAACCAAACTGGAGATACACTGAAATGACACAAGAAGATATCACTTTTCTCTCCTTTTTCCACAAGTCACTCTTCTAGTGTCTAATAACAATATCGAATAAAAAAGAAATAAAACCATTAAAAAGGAAGACGTACGTCCTTTTGAAAATTACAGACAATTTATTTTTATGAGTACAGTCAAATTGGCGCATTGGTCCACCATTCGACTTTCAATTAATCTCTCGACCTTCTCTCCCATCAACCGTCCACTCTCACCCGCCATCTCCACACAATTTCTCTTTCCCTCTGATCTCAGTATTTCTCATAGCAACCCCATAAAGCAGAAACATCATAAAATGAACATCAGATTTAAATTCTAATGTCGAACATTTGAATATGAGGCACTTGTAGTAGAAGGAGAGCTATTAGTGTGGAGCAGTCACTTCAGACTAAGGTCACAAGTTATCACAGGGTCATTTAAAAATCACAGAGCGACCGATGTAAAGGACCATACCTGTCATTGTCATGTTTTAACCTATTTACTGTGTACTTTGTTATGTTACTGTTTAGCTTGTTGTGCAAATTTTTATCTAACAATTCTGAGAAGTTATTCTGCATAAACAAGCTATTACAAACCTTACAGATAAACAATAAGTATATATGGATGTCAACACAATGTGAATAATGTGTTTTAAGTCTTAATTTTCACCCTGAAGAGCTTTGAGTGGCCTTACTGTACAACAGTGTTTTTATGTTCAATATGTGATTAATTATCTATTTCAAACAACTCTGGAAGTCTCTGCAAGTTGGTTTTAATATTTTGAAACCAGAGGCTGTCTGCAACATAGGAGAATGCATCCATCAGTCTAAAATGTTATGGTATGTTTAAAAACTCAGCAGTTATGGAACACAAAATCTGACATAAATGGGCCAACAGATGCAAAACAATAGTGCCATTAATTGTATGGGCATGATGTTTAGAGGTAAAAGCTGATATAATGCATAACTAAACAAGTACAAGAACAAGTACAAAAATCAAGGAGTCATTTATCCACACTGTAATTAGATTTCTTCAGTTTGTAGTTAAAATAATGTAGTATCTTATGCCACTACAACACCTGTTTCACTAATGAGCAGCTACTGTGCTCTATAACAAGCTCTTGACTGTTTCTGGTCCTAAGAACTGATGCATTTACACACCGTCCTGGGTTTGGCGATAAGTGATTAGAATGTGACTTTGTTTTCCCATTTGTTGTGTTGTGTTGTGCAATTCTACTAAACCCAGCCTGAAAAACGAATTTCTCTCTCAGCGTGAGGAGTTTTGATTTAATGAATAAAATATAAAAAAATCTTGCGAGCATATAATTGGATAAAATATTAGACGAAACAAAGAAATATGACACAGTTTCGCTTATTATACAAGTTTTGGAGCCTGTTGCAGCATGTTTCTGATGTTAATCAGCCATTGAGGTTGGGAGCTAACACCCACCAGATGCTGGTGAGATGTGGCTGTAAATAAGTCTGCCTGCTCGACTAGCGACTTTGGCAGGCAGCCAAACATCATTTGAAGGTAGTGTGTGGGGAGATGAAACAGTATAAGTGGCTGGATAAAGACTGGGTCAGCCACGGTGGCGTGTAGGCAAAGACGCGAGTTCCCTGTTTGAGAAGTGACACGTGAAATGGATACAGATAGAGAGAAGGCAAAAAGAGTGGAATGAAGGAAGATAGCGGCATTATGTAAAAGTGGTGACTGATGTTAGTCATTAAGCCTTTTCAGAGAAATCATTTTCAGGCTTAATGCTTTAGAAGACAGGAGCATCCGCTGCATAAATAAAATAAAATAATCAAAAGGGGAAACAAAAGGTATGCTCAAACTGATGTGAGGAGTGGACTGCATGGAGAATAGGTGCTTTTAGCAGTACACGCTCACACTGCTTCCAGTGGGACTCACTGCTCAACCTGGCCTCTTTCTAAAGGTTAAACACAAGCAGCCTCCAACCAGGACAGAAGAAAGGAGGGGCAGAAAGGGTGCAAAAAGCTCCTTTTATCTTCCTCTACTTTTTGCTTCCTCTTTCTCTGTGTCCAGGTGACTCAAGGTTTTCTTTCTAAATCAGTTTACAGTGTACACCATGCGCTGAACATATCGAAGTAACAAAGACAAACGACTAAATGTGGCAAATAATGGGTTAAATAATTATCATATAATTACAACAAGAGCGTTTCATACCAACTCAGGACACTCTGTCATTGTCTCTGTCCCTCAGCCTATGGCACGCTGACACATACTGATCAAATCAGCAGAGCAGTACCAAAAAGCATGATTTTTTTTTCTTCTCATCGTCTCTTCAACAAGGAGACATCCTCTCTTTTTTTTTGCTAAAGTATATTTAGCATATATCATAATATTGTATAGGTAAAAAAAAATCTCTTATTTCCCTTCATGTTTGAGGTCGTCCCGTTTGACAGAAATTAGTTAACAGTCTCCCAATCGACTAATTCATCCATCATCATCGCTGCTACCTGTCGGCACACCTCAATCATTTTGATGGATTGACTTATCCACACACGCACGCACACACACACATACACACACACACACACACACACACACACACATTCATAAAGAAGTCATACCTATGCATAAATTCCGGACATCATGGACAGGCATACAAATCATGACCCTGTTGCCTGTCACCGGCTGATACATAAGAAATAGATGCAGCCTTTGCTGTCCCTTCCTAAAGCAGAGCCTGGAGCCAATTTCACTACTTTCCATGCTTTTGAATCCACTCCACTGAAGCTTGTTGCTGCCACACTGGTGGCATTTTGGACTCAGCTTTGTTCATCTAAAAGTAATGTATTAACCAAGTCAGTTCTCTGTGTTCCGGCTTGTTTTACTCATTAAATGTATTTGCACTTTTGGGGTTTAATCTTTTTTCCTTATTATTTATTGCTGTGGTTTTCCTCTCAACTACATTTTCATTTTTTGCAAAGCAAGCTTTAAGTCAGATTTGCATTTGCTTTGCTTTCATTGTTACTGAGACAACTGAGCACCTTTGAGTATGATCGACCCTATATGTTGCATGTCTCAAATGGTTTAAATTACAACCCAGCCAATTGACCTGCTAATTGATGCTCATTTAATTTGCATCATTGTGAGTTGTGGCTGGATGCTACTGAAGGGGAGTCTTTACCCTCTCTTCCTTCCTTCTCTCCGGTGTCCACACTGCAGATACATAGAAATAGCAGGCTCCCCATTGTGTAGCTCACCTTTCAGTCATTTAGCTTACTAACACATTGTTGTTGGTGCACTTTGGTTTCTGAAGTGCTGACTGTGCGGTGTCGGGCCAGGGGGGACTCTTTAGCCTATTGCCGAGATAGATGGTGAAGTTAGAAATTATGGGATGACATGTAACAAGCTAATTATAAGCCTAACTGTCGGTGTCCACTCAGTTGAACATGAGTTGAACATGAGTTAATTGTACACACTTACAGTGGTAAGTAAACTTGACTGGTTATTTTTGATAAAGTGCCTCAGCTGAACTCATCTACTTCTTCAATTTGTGACTTCTTGTGCTGACATCCACTGGCAAATCAGTGTAGGCGGAGAGAGGCAGTTACATCAGATGCTGTAGTTTGTAAACCTTATTATTTCCTGTATACACAACCATTCCTGAGTCTCAGGCAGGTACTGTTGTACCTTCTTCCCCGTGGGGGGGGGGGGGGGGGGGGGGGGGGGGGGGGCGGGGGGGGGG